>JACCIX010000131.1:0-74738 GCA_025506515.1 Flaveria trinervia
GTACTCAGTACTTTGGTCTTTCAGCTTCAGCACTTGTGTTCTTCAGCTGTTGTACTTCAGCACTTTGGTTCTTCAGCTGTTAGGTCTTCAGCATGATCTTCAGCTGTTGAAGTCGTCAGTACTTGTCAAACTACTGATGAGGCTCAGCAGCAGTGTTGTGATACCGTGTGGGACTTAGAGGTTTTTGATCTTGGCTCATTGGTTCTTTTGGTCCAACAGTTTTGGAAAGTAGAACTATCCAAAGGCTTAGTAAAAATATCTGCAAGCTCATCAGCACTAGCCACAAACTTAGGATCAATTAGACCTTTTTCAAAACAATCCCGAATAAGTGATGTATGTTCTTTATGTTTGGTCCTAGAGTGCTGGACTGGATTTTTGACAATACACAGAGCTGAAGCACTATCCATAATAATGGAGTCTTAGTCTCTGTAATGCCATAATCCAGAAGTTGGTTCTGAAGCCAGAGTACCTGAGAAGTGCAACTTGCAGCAGCAATGTACTCGGCCTCAGCAGTTGATGTAGCAACAGATGTTTGTTTCTTACTCTGCCAAGAAATCAAACAGTTGCCTAGGAATTGACAACCACCAAAGTTGACTTTCTAGTTAACTTGCACCCTGCATAGTCACTATCTGAAAAAGCAACTAATTTGCAAGAGTGTCCAGTGGAATACCATAAACCCAGAGATTGTGTACCTTGCAAATATCTAAAGATTCTCTTGACTGCAATCAAATGAGGACTCTTTAGAAGCAGCCTGAAATCTAGCACAAACACATGTAGCAAACATAATATCTGGTCTAGAAGCTGTAAATACATCAAGGACCCAATCATACATCTGTAAAGTGTTTCATCAACAGCTTTACCTTTCTGATCTGCATCCAGTTGTGTGGTGTTGCACATGGGAGTAGAACAGGGCTTACAGTTTTGTAAATCAAACTTATTCAAAAGGTCTTTTGTATATTTTGACTGATGAATAAAGGTTCCATCATCCTTTTGTTTAATTTGCAAGCCTAGAAAGAACTGTAATTCTCCTATTGCGCTCATTTCAAACCTCTTTTTCATTAATGTTGTAAAATCATCACACAACTGGGGATCAGAGGATGCAAAAATGATATCATCAACATAAATCTGAACAAGTAGCTATGCTGATCCACCTTCTTAATAAACAAAGTTTTATCAATGGAGCCTCTAGTGAAATTATTCTTAGAAGAAAAGTGGAAAGTGTCTCATACCAGGCTCTAGGAGCTTGTTTCAACCCATAAAGAGCCTTATCAAGTTTATACACCCATTCAGGATGTTTATTATCCTCAAAACCTGGTGGTTGACACACATAACTTCTTCCTTTATTTACCATATAAAAGGCACTTTTGACATCCATTTGAAAAACTTTAAGATTGTGGAATGTAGCATAGGCTAAAAACAATCTGATTGCCTCTAGTCTGGCTACAGGGGCAAAGGTTTCATCATAGTCAGTACCTTCTTCTTGTGAAAACCCCTGTACAACCAGTCTAGCCTTGTTCTTAACAATAAGCCATTCTTATTAGTTTATTCCTAAACACCCATTTAGTGCCTATTGCACACTTACCTGGGGGAAGAGGAACCAGTTCCCACACTTGCTGTTCTTGAACTGAAGTAGCTCAAGCTGCATGGCTTCAACCCATCCATTGTCTCTCAAAGCAACATGGTACTTCTTTGGCTCTAGCTGACTAATGAAGAGAGCATAGAAGCAGAAGTTAGACAATTGACTTCTTGTTGAAACCAGCATTGATATCACCAATAATCTGAGACATTGGGGTGATTCTTCAGTTCTTGATAAACAATGAGATCTGTGCAAGTGTTTGTAGGACCTTCAGTAGCAGCAGATGTTGATGCAGACTCTTGAACCAAGAATTAGATGGTAACTCAAAAGATGTAGAGGAATCGGAGATCTCATCAGCATTTGATGTGGATGGAACTGCTGAAGCTACAGGAACATCAAATTAGTAGACACAAGCAGTTGGTCACTAAACTGAATAGGTGAGTATTGATATTATCATCATCATCATCAATACCACCAGGTGGAAGACATGCTGCAGAAGATGATTTATCCACAGGATCTGCAACAGCTGGAGGTTGATAAGGAACATATTGCAGTATGTCCAAATCAAACAACTCCACAGGGTTTTGTGGAATCTTGTCCATAGGAGATTCATTAAACTTCACATGCAAAGTCTCTTCAACTATCTTTGTTCTGCAGTTGAAGACTCTATATGCCTTGCAAGTAGATGAATAACCAATAAATACCCAGCATCCACCTTAGGATCAAATTTTTGGAGTTGATCCTTTGTTGAGAATAAAACAGGGACACCCAAATGCTTTGAAAAATGAAATTAGAGGAGCCAAGTGATGGAGAACTTCATGTGGAGTCTTCATCAACCTCTGATTTACTAAAATCTATTCTGCACATAGCAAGTTGTGGCTAACAGCTTCAGCCCAAAAGGTCAGTGGCAAACCAGAGTCAGCCAGCATGGACCTTGCAGCTTCAATTAGGGTCCTGTTCTTTCTCTCCACTACTCATTTTTTCTGGAGTCCTTGGTATGCTAAACTGCCTTTTGATTCCCTTTGAAAGAAGAAGTCATCAAGTGTATGGTTTCTGAATTCAGTTCCATTGTCACTCCTAATACACTTGACTGGAAGGGAATACTGTTTCTCAACATACAACACAAAGTGAATAATCTTCTGAGCAACCTCATCCTTTGAATGTAGAAGAAAAGTCCATACAAATCTGGAGTAATCATCCACAATTACCAGACAGTATTTCTTCTTTGCCATGCTCATTACTCTAACAGGACCAAATAGATCCATATGTAGTAATTGCAAGTAGGCAGTGGACTTAGGCTCTTCAATAGGAGGAATGAGACTTTGTGCTGTTTTCCTTTTAAACAAGCAGTGCAGTTTCATCACAGTGGAACTCCTTTATTGGTAAGCCTCTCTAACTAAACTATTGTGGATAAGCTGATTCATGTTTTTGAAATTAACATGACCCAGCCTTCTGTGCCACAGTTTAGATTCTTGAGAAGAGGCTTTGGAAAATAAGCAATTTGCCTCTGAGATCTATTTTCTGGAAAGATCTAAGGCATACACTCTTCCTGTCCTGTTGGCTCTCAGGAGAGTGTGATCATCCAACACCTTATCAATCAAATGCAGAACTTTGGATGACAGAATCCTACAGTTTGACTGGTGAAAAGAGCAACATGGCCTTTATCACACATTTGACTGACACTCAAGAGATTGTACTTGAGATTTTCCACATGATTAACATCATCAAACTTTATTTCTCCATTGGGACAAAGCCGTTGCCAATGTGTTAACCCCTAGCATCATTGCCAAAAGAAAACAACCCCTTCTTTCCTTGAGAGTAGTCATGAAGAAGAGAGTGTTCCGTCATGTGCATAGATCCCCCACTGTCTACATACCACATGCTACTTTGCATGTTAAAGAACCCTGCAATAATAAACATCAGTTAGTTTTGGAGACCCAAACCTTTTTGGTTTTGGGCCTGGTCTCATCACAGATGGTAAACTAACAGGTTTATGAAACAACAGCCTGAGAGGAAGAAGATGGTGTGAAGAAGAGGAATCTTTGGCTTGGACCTCCTTTTTCGTGGTTTCAACATAGGAGCATCTAATTGGTTAACTCTTCCCAATAGATGTTGAACCATCATAACCAGCTGTGTTGATTTTGTGATAAAGCTTTCAGCTCATCAGACACATTGCCAGTGGAGTTTGAAAAAGTTCCTATGTTGCACCTTCTTCTTCTGAGCAATCTCAGCTGTTACCTGTTTAACCCCTTCCTTTTTGGATTTCTTTGTGGACTAAGGGTTACAGGATTTGATGTTGCTGATACAAATGTGGTCTCAAACTCAGTTTTCATTTTAACCATTTTCTCTTTAATTTCCTCTTTATGTTTGAGTTTGGATCCTCTTTTGTACCAGCAATCATCTGTAAGATGATTGAACAAACCACATACTTCACATGGTTTCTTCTTCATCTTAGGTTGATTATCAACTAAAGAGGATGAAACAACTGAAGACTTGCTCTTTAGTGCTTTGGAAGCATTGTTTGCTTTCTTGACTTCCTCTTTAGTAGTCTTCAACTCTTTCTATGACAGTTTTCTTCTTTTCAGTACTAGCAGTAGTTGGAGTGTGAAGTTCAGGTGTAAATCCTGCTCTCTAGTCCTTTCAGGACTTTCAGAATTAACACCTGAGTTGATCAACTCATTGATCATGTTAGTGTCAGCAGTGGAACCATCAACATCAGCTGATAGGTTCTGAGAGGGCTTAGTGCTGACTTCTACTTCTGATAGTGCTGAATCAGAAAGTAGATCACATGATGAAATGGATTGGTTATTACTCTCACCATCAGATTCTACCTCTGCTCTGGGAGTAAAATCTGTAGGTGGAGCAGTGTGATTGTAACCAATGCCAAACTTCACATTGGAGGCAGATTGCTTACTAAGAAGCATTTCAAAACCTTTGCATGATTGTACCCATCGATCACACTCTACCTGGGTGACTGCAGGGTTTCCTTAAGATCTTTATACTTCTCTAGAAGTATCTCTTCCCTAGCCTTATCATCAGTTATTTCACATTTAAGTTTGTAAATCTCATCATTCTTATCATTAAGCACAGACTCAAATTCAGCTTTGCTTTTAGAAATTATTTGTTCTAGCTCAATGTTCTTGTTGATTAAAGCTACATTTGCTTCTCTAATAGATGCAAATGCGGCTATGCATGATTCAGAACATAATTGGCTTTTGCCTCAGAGGATACCTGTGATACCTTTGGTGTAGAGGCATTAGTGGATGAAGTATCAGCAGATCCAAAGCCATAAGAGCTAGATTTCCAAGGGACTTTCACCACCATGTTGACCAGCACCTGAGAACAGTTGTTCATGACCAGACAAGTCATCTGGTAAACTGCTCCAGTCAACAAATCCTGGGGTGAAGAAGCTGTGTTGTTGAGGTTGAATTTGTTGATGAGATTGGAAGGTTGTGGTTCAGGCAATGCTTGTGGTGTGTTGTGCAATTGGAGATTGAACAGGATTTGGTTGAGGCATATAATAGCAGGGATAGGATATGACATTTGACCCTGGGGAACAAAGTATGCAGGAGACCTAGGATGTGAATGATGACCAGAACCAGCAGATGTTGCCCTCTGTTTTGTAGACTAGTACTAGGAAAAGTCACAAAGGGTGCAGAAGAGTTAGATCCAGTTGATCTACACTCTCTTGCAAAGTGTCCCAGCCTTTGGCATTTGTGACACCTCAACTTACTCTTGTCAAAACCAACTTTGGTTTTGCCAGAGAGTCCAGGAAATTCCTGCCAGTTCTCTTATAGAACTTCTGAGATCTGATATTAATCAATGCCATTTGGCTCAGAATATCCATCTCTTCTAGATCATCATCAGCTATTCCTTTCAAATCATCCATGATGAAGCATAGATTGTCACTATTACTGCCAGAATGACTCTCAATACCAACAAATGCATGATCAGAACTATTTGAAGAGAAATCAATATGCTCATCATAATTGCTTTCAGATGCAGCATATTCTGACTCATGACCAACCAAGGCAGTATTCCCTGGTACAAAGTCATCAGTGAGCTTTCCTGATGAGGACAGTTTCCTCTTCTGCTCTATCTCTCTTTCGAATGTAAGCAGTTTCCCATGAAGTGGGTGAGAGATAGGCTATCCAGATTGCACTGGAGCGTAGGACAATAGTGTATGTGTCCCATCTCTCAGGAATGTGATCTGAGGAACCTGTTATTCATCTGGCTATTGGTGTATTCCTGTTTCACCATTTTCAGCTCAGAGATCAAGCAGGAAAACGCTCAACTGTTGAGTCAGTGTCTCACCCTTTCTATGAGAGAATGTCTCATATTGTTGGGCAAGGATTTCTCTGTTGTTTGCTAAGACCTCATCTGTGCCACCGAATTGTTCCTTCAGGGCATTCCAGAGATCATGAGCAGTTTCATGATGCATAAGCCCTGAATAGATTTCATTAGGCAGTGCCATGGCCAGAATTCCATGGGCTTTAGCATCAATCTCAAACAGTTTCCGATCTTCATCAGAGTATGTTCCTTCTTCTTCGGAACCATTTGATTGGTTTCCGGATTGTTCACCATAGGCTTATGTGGTCCATGTACAACAGATGTCCAACAACCTGAACTGTTAACAGACAGGTGATGAAGCATCCTTCGTTGCCATATGTTATACTCAGTCCTAACCAATCAATCAAATTCAATTAGCTATAACAGATTTAGAACCAAAACACACAACCAATTGAACCAAGAGAGATCTCAGAATAAATGAACGAAAGTGTTAGAAATTCAATAATCTATAACTAGTTCTTGCGAATATGCTAATTCAATCAAACATAGATATCAATTAGCAGTTTCAATGATCAATTGTTAGATCAATCAATGATTAACTTGCTCTGATACCACTTGTTAGGATCAGTGATCTACGTTTGATTGATTAGAGAGCAGCGGAATTCTAACAATGAATTAGCCAATTCACAAGAACGAAAAGATATTCAATGAAGAACAAAAACGGTTATAGATAGAGAGAATTCTGCAGATATATTTCATTCAATATTCGCTTTCGTGGTAACAGAATGTCACACTTACAATTAGGTCGACACCTCTTATATAAGAGATGTGACGTCTGCTGATGTCACTTGATAGTGACATCTAATAGAATTATTCCTACTGAAACACAACTACTGAAGATGTCAAAACAGCTGACATCTTCTTACAAAAATACTAAGTGTTATCAGTTACTACAACTACTGAAAAACATAAAACTACTGACACTACAACGACTGAAGAACAAGCTCTTCAGTCGTTTTACAAAACTACTGAAAGTAAAAACATAAAACTACTGATATCACAACTACTGAAGAAGTACTCTTCAGCTGTTGTGACAAACTACTGAAACTTCAGTACTTGGTCTTCACTTGAACTTCGGACGTTTCATCAGCTGATGACTTCAGTAGATGTCATCAGCTGATGTCTTCAGTCTTTGTCTTCAGACTTTGTACACCAGTTGTTGATCTTCAGCACTTGTAGACTCTTCAACTGTTGTACTTCAGTACTTTGGTCTTCAGCTTCAGCACTTGTGTTCTTTAGCTGTTCAGCTTCAGCACTTGTGTTGTTCAGCTGTTCAGCTTTGGCACTTGTGTTCTTCAGCTGTTGAGCTTCAGCACTTTAGTCTTCAGCTGTTGAAGTCTTCAGTACTTGATCTTCAGCTGTTGAAGTCTTCAGCACTTGTCGAACTGCTGATGAAGCCTTCAGCAGTTGTGATATCATGTGGGACTTAGAGGTTTTCTGATCTTGGCTCATTGGTTCTTTTGGTCCAACAGCTTTTAAGATATTTAAGGATTCAAGATCAGATGTCTAAGTTATGGGAACTGTATCTATTTACTTTAGCAATGTATTCAGGAGTACAAATTTGTTCCAATACCATGGCTTCATCGTGGTCTGCCATGAGTGCTTGGTTTGGAGAAGCATCTTCCACCTGAAAGCTCCACTCAAAGCCTCCTTCTTCAACAGCACTGCAGCTTGCTGCTTTGGCTTCTCATTCTGGAAGCTCTATCAGTGTAGTTTGGCCCGGCTTGTGTTTGGCCACCATTTGTCGTTAGTGCCTTACACTCCTTTGCAAAGTGTCCTATCTGGTTATAGTTGTAACGCTTACTTGCTTTTATTCAGCCCAAACTTTCCACTTGCTGCATTGCTTTGAAACTTCCTCCCTGTCCTCTTGTAGAACTTCTTGGCTCTATGAGTAAGAAGAGCCATTTGTTAAACTATCTCCATAAAAGTCTTCGAAAGAAATATGTATTCACTCTTTAGCTTCAAAAGACTTTGTCTTTGAAGATTCGGAAGACTTCACTTTTGGCTTCGGAAGATGTTGGTCTTGGCTTTGGAAGATTTTACACTTAGAATATTTTCTAGTGCATGGTGTAAAACTTCCAAAGCATTTCTACTTCTGTACTTCAGTGCATGCATGTAGAGAGACTTTGGATGTTTTGACTGCATCAGACTTGTAGGAATTCTTACAATGATGTTGATGAATTATTCAGGATGACTTATGAGGGAATGGCTGAAGAATAAGAAAAGCTAAACAAGCTATTGGATCCCTCTTATGTGACTGAGTATGAAAAGACTCAAACCCCCAGTCACATGTGGTTCCCTCCATCTCCAAAACCAAACAGACTTAAGCTCCACAATCACTTTATCCTGAACCCTACACCATGACTGACAGAAGATGAAAGATTATCTATCTGAGCAAGGCTACACTAAAAGGAAGTTGGGAAATATGAAATGTAACTCTCTTAGGGCTACAATGTTGAAATTAATCAATGAAAAGAAGGAAAAATTCAGAAAGCTTGAAGAAGAGATAGTTGAGTAAGAAACCAAGATCAAGGGTTTTAGCCAAGACATCCAACTCACTCACAAAAATCATGAATCTTTGGCACCTGTACTTCACAGAAATCCTGAGTGGTTTGGAGAGCCTTCACAACTAAAGCTTCAAGAAGGACTCACCACTACAGAGATGATAAAGGTGTATCCACTCCCCAAGGCAAAGTTGATCAGAAAATCATTGCCTAGAAGTATGATAGTGATAGGAACATATTTATGATCAAAAGAATCTCATGGCTAGTTTATTCTTCACAGAGTACACTGCTCTGGTGAACTCCCTGCAGATACATGACTTGAAGGAACTAGCTAGCTTGGAATTGATCAACCATAAAACTATATTTAGAGGGTGTTGGACCAAAAGAACGAATGAGCCAGATCAGAAAAACCTTTAAGTCCCATAGACATCAAAACAACTAAAGTGGTCTACAACTGCTGAAGACAAAGTCTGAAGACAAAGACTGAAGACAAAGTCTGAAGACAAAGTCTGAAGACAAAGTCTGAAGACAAAGTCTGAACACAAAGTCTGAAGACAAAGTCTGAAGATAAAGTCTGAAGACAAAGTCTGAAGACAACAGCTGAAGACAACAGCTGAAGACAACAGCTGAAGACAAAGTCTGAAGACAAA
Organism: Flaveria trinervia; assembly: GCA_025506515.1. Lineage (NCBI taxonomy): Eukaryota > Viridiplantae > Streptophyta > Magnoliopsida > Asterales > Asteraceae > Flaveria > Flaveria trinervia. The sequence goes on from JACCIX010000131.1 coordinate 9,081, forward strand.
GTCTGAAGACAAAGTCTGAAGACAAGTCTGAAGACAAAGACTGAAGACAAAGTCTGAAGACAAAGTCTGAAGACAAAGTCTGAAGACAAAGTCTGAAGACAAAGTCTGAAGACAAAGTCTGAAGACAAAGTCTGAACACAAAGTCTGAAGACAAAGTCTGAAGACAAAGTCTGAAGACAAAGTCTGAAGACAAAGTCTGAAGACAAAGTCTGAAGACAAAGTCTGAAGACAAAGTCTGAAGACAAAGTCTGAAGACAAGTCTGAAGACAAAGTCTGAAGACAAAGTCTGAAGACAAAGTCTGAAGACAAAGTCTGAAGACAAAGTCTGAAGACAAAGTCTGAAGACAAAGTCTGAAGACAAAGTCTGAAGACAAAGTCTGAAGACAAAGTTCTCAGAAGTTATCACAACAGCTGAAGTACTTCTCTTCAGTAGTTGTGATGGTTTACTTTTCAATAGTTTGTAATCAGTAGTTTTATATTATGTAAAACATCTGAAGTTCTTACACTACAGATGTTATAACTTCAGTAGTTGTAATGTTAGCTTATACTTGGCTTTTAGTGAAGGTGTCCTCAGTTGTTGTAGACATCTTCAGTAGTGTAGTTTACTTTTAGTTTACTTTCAGTTGTTTGTATAAATCAGTTAGCTATCACTATCAAGTGACGTCAGCTGATGTCACATTCCTTTATAAAAGTAATGTTGACCTAATTTCCTTGGAGGTGAAGCATGTGCGTGAATGAAAACATTCTTTTTGCAGAAAACTTTCTCTCTCTATAACCGTTACTGTTTGATTGAATATTCATATTATTCTTGCTAAAATTTCGTCTAATTCGTGTGCTATTCTGCTAAAAATCTTAATCTAATTGATCAAACTAGATCTCGATCCTTTCAAATGGTATCAGAGCTGGTTAATCATTGATCGATTTAACAATTGATCATTGAAACTGCTCTTTTGATATCTAAGTTTGATCGAATTAGCAAATTTACAAGAATTGGTTATAGAGTTTGATTTTATGTTGCTTCCGGTGAATTAATTTGAGATTCGTCTTGTTTTAAACTGTGTTGTTGAGTTTTTGAGCTAGATCTGTTAAAATCTCATTGAACCTGTTTTAATTGGTGAAAATGGCTACATCAATCAATGATCCTCACAATACTGGCTCCTCAACAAAGCCCCGATGCTTGTTAGGAGTGAGTATAACATATGGCAATGCCGAATGCTCCATCACCTGTCTGTCAATAGTTAGGTTGTTGGAAATCTGTGGTTCATGGACCATATAAGCCTATGGTGAGTAATCCGGAAACCAATGAGATGGTTCCTAAGAAGAAAGAGCAGTACTCAGATGAAGATCTGAAACTGTTTGAAATTGATGCTAAAGCGCATGGAATTCTGGCCATGGCAATGCCTAATGAAATTTATTCTGGACTTATGCATCATGAAACTGCTCATGACCTCTGGGTTGCTCTGAAAGAACAATTTGGAGGAACTGATGAGGTCTTGGCAAACAATAGAGAGATCCTTGCCCAGCAATATGAGACATTCTCTCATAGAAAGGGTGAGTCACTGACTCAACAGTTTGAGCGATTCTCCTGTTTGATATTTAAGCTGAAAATGGTTAAAATGAATATACAAACAGTCAGATGAACAATAGATTCCTCTGATCCCTGCCTGAGAGATGGGACACATATACTATTGTCCTACGCTCCAGTGCAAATCTGGACAATCTATCTCTCACCCAACTTCATGGGAAATTGTTAACATTTGAAAGAGAGATAGAACAGAAAAGGAAACTGGCTTCATCTGGGAAGCTCATTGATGATTTTGTACCAGGGAATACTGCTTGGTTGGTCATGAGTCAGAATATGCTGCATCAGAAAGTTCTTATGATGAGCATATAGATTTCTCTTCAAACAGTGGAGATCCTGCTTTTGTTGGTGTTGATAGTAATTCAGGATGTAATAGTGATAATTTGTGCTTTTTGATGGATGATTTGAAAGGAATTGCTATGATGATTTGGAAGACATGGATATTTTGAGCCAATGGCATTAGTGAATATCAGATCTCAAAAATTTTACAAAAGGACAGGTAGAAAATTTCCTGGTCTCTCTGGAAAAACCAAAGTTGGTTTTGACAAGAGCAAGTTGAGGTGTCACAGGTGCCATAGACTTGGACATTTTGCAAGAGAGTGTAGATCAGCTGGATCTAACTCTTCTGCACCCTTTGGGACCTTTCCAGGCAATAGTTCACAAAACAAAGGGCAACATTCTACTAGTTCTGGTCATCATTCACAAATTCAATCATCTCCTACATATTTTGTTCCTCAAGGTCAAATGCCATATCCTTATCCCTGTTTTTACATGCCTCAGTCCAATCAGGTTCCAGTACCCATAGCTCAACAACCACATGCCCTACCTGAGCCTCAACCATCTCAATCAAATCAACAATCTCAATCTCAATCACATCAAAGCTTTCTCACTCCTGGTGTTGTTGACTGGAGTAGCTTACCAGATGATCTTTCTGTCTATTCTGAACAAGTGTTTTATGGTGCTGGTCAACACGGTGGTGAAAATCCTTTTCAAAATCTTGCTCTTATGGCCCTGGAGTCTACTGATGGTTCATGCTCAAATGCTTCATCATCACAGGTACCACAAGTATCTTCTGAGGCTAAGGCCAAGTTGTGTTCTGAGTCATGCATAGCTACTTTTGACTCAATTAGAGAAGAAAATGTAGCTTTACAAAATCTTGACCTAGAGAAAGTGATTTCCAAAAGAAAAGCTGAGTTTGAGTCTGTTTTAAAGGAAAAAGATGATGAGATTTACAAATTAAAATGCCAAATCAGTAATGAAAAGGCAAAGGTAGAGGTCATTTTAGAAAATCATAAGAATCTCAAAGAAACACTTGCTGCTACTCAGGTAGAGTGTGAACGTTGGGTAAGATCTTGCAAGGGGTTTGAAATGCTTCTCAGTAAGCAAACAGCTTCAAATATGAAGTTTAGGATTGGGTATAATCACACTGTACCTCCTACAGATTTTACTCCCAAGACAAAAGTAAAATCTGAAGGTGAAATCAATTCTCAAACCATATCATCATGTGTCTCATCCTCAAGTGATAATGTAAAATTAGAGGATGAAGTCAGTAATAGTACCTCAGCTAATCAATCTGCTGATGGTCTTACTGCTGATAAACACATGATCAAAGAAAAGCTGAGCACTTCAGGTGTTGTCTCACAAAGTATTCAAAGTACTGAAGAGCAAGTAACAACACCTGAAGAACATTTCAAACCAAATGAAAACAAACATGGTTTGACAACTACTGAAGAGTTTATTAGGAAATCCAAATGTACTGATAGAAAACTTCTGAAGAACAAGTCTTCAGTTGTTACAAATCCTTCAGTACTTCACATAAGTACTGAGAGGAAGAAAGTATTGAAGAACACACCTTCAGTAGTTTCATCTTCTTCAGCAGTTGAACAATAGAAGATGCTAAGGGTTACATCATCGGCAAAGGATTCCTTTAATTTTGAGGAGAACAGAGTACTTACATTGCCTTTAATTTTGGGTCTGTTCTCAAACCATACCAGAGTAGTTACATCATCTGATGATGAGAACGGACCCAAAACCAAATGGTTTGTGGAGGATCAATGCATATGACAGGGAGCAGTCTCTTCTTCATGACTACTCTCAAGGAAAGAAGGGATTTGTATCTTTTGGTAATGATGCTAAGGGTTACATCATCGGCAAAGGCTTTGTGTCAAATGGTGAGATAAGATTTGGTGATGTTAACCATGTGGATAATCTCAAGTACAACTTGTTGAGTGTCAGTCAAATGTGTGATAAAGGGCATGTTGCACTTTTCACCAGCCAGAACTGTTGGATCCTGTCTTCCAATGTTCTAAGAATGATTGACAAGATATTGGATGAATATACTCTCTTGAAGGCCAACAAGATTGAATAGTATATGCCTTAGACTTATCAAAGAAAATTGATCTAAAAGGCCATCCATGTCTGTTCTCCAAGGCCTCTCCTCAGGAATCTGAACTATGGCATAAAAGGCTTGGTCATGTGAATCTTAAAAACATGAACCAGCTCATCCATCATGGTTTAGTGAGAGGTCTGCCATTAAAGGAGTTCAAATGTGATGACAACTGCTCTGCTTGTTTAAAAGGAAAGTAACATAAAGTATAATTCCCTCCAATAGAAGAACCAAAGTCCACTGCCTGCTTGCAATTACTACATATGGATCTTTTTGGTCCAGTAAGAGTGATGAGTATGGCAAAGAAAAAATACTATCTGGTAATTGTGGATGATTATTCTAGATTTGTATGGACCTTCTTCTTACATTCAAAAGATGAGGCTAGTCAAATCATCATTGACTTTGTGTTGCATGTGGAAAAACAGTACTCCCTTTCTGTCAAGTGTGTTAGGAGTGATAATGGCACAGAATTTAGAAATCACACACTTGATGAATTCTATTTCTCTAAGGGAATCAAGAGGCAGTATAGCATTCCAAGAACTCCTGAACAAAATGGTGTGGTGGAGAGAAAGAACAGGACCCTTATTGAAGCCGCAAGGTCAATGTTGGCTGATTCTGGTTTGCCACTAACCTTTTGGGCTGAAGCTGTCAACACAGCTTGCTATGTGCAAAATAGAGTGTTAGTAAATCAGAGGTTGATGAAGACTCCTTATGAAGTGTTACATCATTTGGCTCCTCTGATTTCCTTCTTTAGAGCATTCAGGTGTCCTTGTTATATTCTTAACACAAAGGATCCACTTCAGAAGTTTGAATCAAAGGTGGATGTAGAGTACTTTGTTGGGTATTCATCTACTTGCAAGGCATACAGAGTTTTTAATTGCAGAACAAAGATAGTTGAAGAAACCTTGCATGTAAAGTTTAATGAATCTCCAAAGGAGAAAATCCCACAAAACCCTATGGAGTTATTTGATTTGGACATACTACAATATGTTTCTTATCAGTCTCCAGCTATTGCAGATTCTGTGAATTCATCATCTCATGCCACGTGTTATCCATCTGTTGGTATAAATGCAAGTTTTAGTGATCAACTGCCTGAGTCTACTAAACTGGATGTTCCTGTAGCTTTAGCAATTCCATCCACAACAAATGCTGATGAAATCTCTAAATCCTCTACTTCATTTGAATTTCCATCTCATTCTAGGTTTCAAGAGTCTGGATCACCATCTGTTGCTGTTGAATCACCTACAAACACTTGCACAGATCTTATTGAGTATCAAGAACTGAAGAATCACCCCATGTCTCAATCATTGGTGACATCAACCCTGGTGTTTCAACTAGAAGTCAATTGTCCAATTTCTGCTTTTATGCTCTCTTCATCAGTCAGCAAGAGCCAAAGAACTATCATATTGCATTAAGAGACAATGGATGGGTTGAAGCTATGCAACTTGAGCTTCTTTAGTTTCAAAAATAGCAAGTGTGGGAACTGGTTCCTCTATCCCAAGGTAAGTGTGCAATAGGCACTAAATGGGTGTTTAGGAATAAAACTGATGAAAAAGGTCAAATTGTCAAGAACAAGGCCAGACTGGTTTACAGGGGTTTTCACAAGAAGAAGGTATTGATTATGATGAAACCTTTGCCCCTATAGTCAGACTAGAGGCAATCAGATTGTTCTTAGCTTATGCTGCTTTCCATAATCTTAATTTTTTTCAAATGGATGTGAAAAGTGCATTCTTATATGGTAAAATAAAAGAAGAAGTTTATGTGTGTCAACCACCAGGTTTTGAAGATCATAACATCCAGATTGGGTGTATAAGCTTGATAAGGCTCTTTATGGGCTAAAACAAGCTCCCAGAGCCTGGTATGAAACACTGTCTAACTTTCTTCTTCAAAATAATTTCACTAGAGGCTCCGTAGATAAAACTTTGTTCATTAAGAAAGTAGGCATGCATAAGCTCCTTGTTCAAATTTATGTAGATGATATTATTTTTGCATCCTCTGATCCACAGTTGTGTGATGCCTTTACTGAGTTGATGCAACAAAAGTTTGAAATGAGTGCCATGGGAGAACTACAGTTCTTTCTGGGGTTGCAAATCAAACAAATGGCTGATGGAACTTTCATTCATCAGTCAAAATATACAAAGGATTTATTGAAAAAGTTTGATTTACAAAACTGTAAGACCTGTTCTACTCCCATGTGCAGCACCACACAACTGGATGATGATCAGAAAGGTAAAGCAGTTGATGAAACTCTTTACAGATGTATGATTGGTTCCTTGTTGTACCTTACAGCTTCTAGACCAGACATTATATTTGCAACTTGTGTCAGTGCTAGATTTCAGGCTGCACCTAAAGTATCCCATATGATTGCAGTTAAACAGATCTTTAGATATTTGCAAGGACTCAATCTCTAGGACTTTGGTATTCCACTGGGCACTCTTGCAAATTAGTTGCTTTCTCTGATAGTGAGTATGCAGGGTGTAAATTAACCAGAAAATCAACCTCTGGTGGATGCCAATTTCTAGGCAATTGTTTAGTTTCTTGGCAGTGTAAGAAATAAACTTCAGTTGCTACATCCACTGCTGAAGCAGAGTACATAGCTGCTGCAAGTTGTACATCTCAGGTACTCTGGCTTCATAATCAATTACTGAATTATGACATTACAGAGACTAAGACTCCTTTACTGATGGATAGTGCTTTAGCTCTTTGTATTGTTAAGAATCCTGTCCAGCATTCTAGGACCAAACATATTGAGATCAGACATCATTTTATCAGGGATTGTTATGAAAAAGGTCTGATTGATCCAAAGTTTGTTCCTAGTGCTGATGAGCTTGCAGATATATTTACTAAGCCTTTGGACAGTGCAACTTTCCAAAATATAGTGCTAAGGCTTGGTATGCTACAGCTTGAATGTTTTGACAACTACTGATGATCTCAGCTCATAAGTACTGATGAGCATTAGTATATAGCTGTCAAAAATATGTACTAATAAGTTATTATATCTTCAGCAGTTTTCATAACTACTCAAGACTAATTACTTAAAAGTGCTGAAGTACTTTATTTGTTGCGAAGTACTGATGTGGTTACAACCACTGATGTCTGTTCTAACAGATAAGTACGGATGACCAATGAAACATCTGAAAATCAGATAATCTGTTGAGTAAGTGTTAAGGTCAAATGAAAAAACTGAGATATGTGAACTGACGAAAAAAATTGATGAGTAGTTTTATTCTTCAATTGTTACAAACATCTGCTGGTTCATTTCAAAACAACTGAAGCCAAAACCAAGTCTTCGGTAGTTTCCAACTACTGATGACAAATACCAAGTTTTCAGTTGTTTACAACATCTGAAAGTTAAAACCATGTCTTTAGTCGTTTTCTAACAACTGATTACTAACACCAAAACTTTCAATTGTTTTTTTTCAGCTGTTTCATAACCTATAAATACCTAACCCTAACTTCAAACTTTTCATAAATCATTTTCCGAACATTCATCTTCCATTAATGGCGACCATGCAAATCAAACCATCACACAACTGTGTTGCCTACTTCACAAAATCGGCCTTTTGGACTAAGTTTGATGCTGCCATTGATCTGATGGTTGATTCCCTGTATCAAATTACTTTTCTTCTGAATCCAACCATCTATCTTGATACCCTTCGCCAATTCTGGACAAATGTCCTGTCCATACCGGTGAGAATGATGTCGCGATCACTCTCCAATCATTTGTAAACCAGAAGAAGGTGATAGTCACTCCTGCTATCATTCGCCAATCGCTAGATCTGAATGATGCCACCTTTGTCACCAAATACCCGAAGGGCACCATTGATCTATCATTCATCAACCATGGATATGCGGGCAACCTAAGTGCTACAACCATTCTGAAGAAGCACTTCCATGATGTTGAACGCCTAATCTTCCACATGATCAATATCTGCCTTGCCCCCAAATCCTCTTCATGGGATCAAATGTCATCCGGGTAGCAGTAGGTATTGTATTCTATCCTTGAACGCCAAAGCTTAAATTTTTCTGAAATTAAATATTTAGAATTAAAAGATCTGGCAATGAAACCTGTGGCTAATAGATGGCTATTATATCCAAGGTTTCTTATGGCCATAATCATGAATCAGTTAAATCTAATGGCCATGTTGGCCTTGGAGTCCTTGTTGTGGTAGTTTTGCCAGAGGTATACTCCAGGCACAACTCTGACCCACACCTCAAAGAGGCTGTCAAACTGCTAAAACCCAAGAAGAAGGAACCCACAGCCTCATCCTCCAGATTCAAAGTTCCCTCCAAACCACATTCCAAACAAACCAAAAAGGCTACTCAGGGAGTTGAGTCCCCTGATGATGCCCCTGCAACATAAAGGCAGGATGAAAGTATGGGTAGTAATCCCCCTGTAGTTTCCAAGACTCTACCAGTTGAAACCGCTCAGGTATCCTCTCAACAGGATCCTGGTGCAACCAAAAATGGGGAAACCACATTACTGGAATCACTCTCACTTGAGAAGATTGCCATTGAAGAGCACCATTCACCCCTAGTGCAATCCTCTTCACACTTATCTCCCACTGAAGCCACCCCTACAAGCCCAACTGTGGTTATTGCACAAGTGCTGACTCAACTACATTCCTCTACCCCTCCCCAGAAACCTATTACCCCTGGGAAAACCTCAACAGTTAAGGGAGAGGATTATAATGTGGCTCATAACCCACAGCACAGGGATTACAGATTTCAATCTCCCTATGTAGAGGAGGAGATTCGAACATCTGGTGAGGCTGCCTCTTCTCCTGTTTCAGCACATGACCAGGATGAAGATGGTATCATTTCTAAGTCCTCACCATAGGCAACTGCCAATGAAGGACATAATCCTGAGACAGGAAGTCCCCAATTCCAGAAATAGGGGCACATGTGAATACTGATCTACACTCAGAACATGTTCATCCAGATTTCACCAGGAGGTCAGATGATTCAGCAAAGACTGATGATGACCTAGGCTTTTTCTTTGTTATTCTAGCCCACAACACCATTCCTGAGACTGAGGTATGCAGACTACAAGAATTGCTTGCCAAAATGTCACAAGAATCAAGTCCATCTGCCCACATTCACCCACAGATAGCAGTTTCTCCTGAAACTCTCCCAAACACTGAGCCACTCCCAACAACTTTGCCACCAGCCTCTAATTCAGGCACCATTTCTTAGGGACAGAACCCCTCTGAGCAAATGGTTGCTGCCTTTCAATCATCCTTACCCCTCATCACTTCCATAATCACAAACATTGTGCATCAAGCCATTGATGAGAGGCTTTCCTCAAATCTTCGATCCTTAGTTGATGTTGCTGTTTCTAAGAGACTTTCTGACATTCACACCCCTGAACCCAATGCAACCAAAAAGGGGGAGTCTAAGTCAGTGAAAGTAGACAAAAGAAAGAGAGTTGAAGAGGAAGAAGAAAAAGAGAAGAAAGAAAAGGAAATGATCACCTACAAGAGAAAGAAAAGCTCTGAACAGACTGAAGGTGAGAAAAAGTTAGAAGAACTAATCAAAGAAGCTGATGAGCAACATAGCATATCTATGGATAAGATTATTGATCATCTCTTCACACAAGGTTTTGACACAACCAAACTTGACTCTGAAATCAGAAGGCTAGAGATTCAAGAGATTGAACATAGATGGGCAAGTTGGAGTGAGAAAGAAAAGGGAAAGGCTGGAAGCTATGACAAGATTCATATCAAAACATCTGGGAAGATCAATCATTGAAGTGAAGTCATGGTCCAGAGACAGTATTTTGGAGATAACCACCAGAATCTGTTCTTCTGAAGTATTCAACAAAGGATTGATCATAGAAGCTCTTGATGAAGCTGGTGCTGGGAAAAGGTCTGATATGGCAAAGTTATCCAAAGCTTCACTCACAACCAAGATGCTAGAGCAGCCTGTACAATCTCCCAAACCAAAACAACCAACTTCACAACCCTTAAAACCAACTCCTTTACCCAAGAAACCTACTCAACCCACTACCAATGATGCACCCAAGAGGAAGAGAAGGGTGTTGAGGATGGAAGAAGAAGAAGAAGATGATGAGGATGATAGTCTGCCAATCTCTGCTATTCTTAAAATAAAGATGCCTGAGCCCAGGAGTCAACCAACAATAATCACACCTGACTTCCAAAGGCAAATGGTAAAAGTCAAACTTAAAGAAGAAGAACAACACAAACAACATGATGAACAGCTGTTAAGGATGATTGATAAAGAGTTTCCTAAGTCTTCATCCATACAAGCTATGAAGAAACATGCTCAGAGGTTGTATGCTCTCAAATTACATTTCAATATCAGAAAGAGAGAGTGAGAATTTGGCCTAACCCCAGAGTAAGTGACAGAATTCATAAAAAGAAGATTCCAAGTAGATACAATGGCCAAGTAAAGAAGATTGTAGATGTTGTGATAATGCTGGCCATTGTAGTGTCACCCTGGGAAATCCTAGATGACTTCAAGAGAGCTTACAAGTCTATGATGACTCCACAAACTTTACTAGAAAATAAAATGGTAAAGAAGGGGTTGATCTACAAGAAGTTTGAAGAAATAAGAAGAAATGAGCTCCAGTTGTTACTTGAAGGCACTCATCCTGATGAGTTTGCATACAGAGAAATAACTACTATGGAGCTGAAGATGGAAAGCATGTTAAGTACTTATCAAAGTACTATGGGCCTGAGTTCTTCTTTGAAGGTGAAGCTGAAGAACTCACAATGGAAGAACAAGTTGTTTTCCTTGAGGTCTATGTCAGAGAGTCTTACAAACTTATCATTGGAAGTAGGTCTCATGGATGGGGTAACAGCTCTGTGTCCAATTCCCTAAGACAGAGTTCCCATTCATCCTTTGCCAATCAAACCTTTTGAAATCTCTTCCTGGCCTGAGCTTAATTTGAAGATTTCTGAGCTGATCCAGATAATGTTTTTGCCAATAAGTGGGACTTCAAAAATCTTAAAGGTTTTGGCTGCATTGGTTCAGGGGGAATTTGTTGGACCAAAAGAATCAATGAGCCAGATCAGAAAAACCTTTAAGTCCCACAGACATCAGAACAACTGAAGTGGTCTACAACTGCTGAAGACAAAGTCTGAAGACAAAGTCTGAAGATAAAGTCTGAAGACAAAGTCTGAAGACAAAGTCTGAAGATAAAGTCTGAAGACAAAATCTGAAGACAACAGCTGAAGACAAAGTCTGAAGATAAAGTCTGAAGACAATAGTTAAAGACAAAGTCTGAAGACAAAGTATGAAGACGAAGTCTGAAGACGAAGTCTGAAGACGAAGTCTGAAGACGAAGTCTGAAGACGAAGTCTGAAGACGAAGTCTGAAGACAAAGTCTGAAGATAAAAGTTCTCAGAAGTTGTCATAACAGCTGAAGTAGTTCTCTTCAGTAGTTGTGATGGTTTACTTTTCAGTAGTTTGTAATCAGTAGTTTTATATTATGTAAAACATCTGAAGTTCTTACACTTCAGATGTTATAACTTCAGTAGTTGTAATGTTAGCTTATACTTGGCTTTTAGTGAAGGTGTCCTCAGTTGTTGTGGACATCTTCAGTAGTTAGTTTACTTTCAGTTGTTTGTATAAATCAGTTAGCTGTCACTATCAAGTGACGTCAGCTGATGTCACATTCCTTTATAAAAGGAATGTTGACCTAATTTCCTTAGAGGTGAAGCATGTGCGTGAATGAAAACATTCTTTTTGCAGAAAACTTTCTCTCTCTATAACCGTTACTGTTTGATTGAATATTCATATTATTCTTGCTAAAATTTCATCTAATTCGTGTGCTATTCCGCTGAAAATCTTAATCTAATTAATCAAACTAGATCCCGATCCTTTTCAGAGGGTATGAGTTTGAAGACATTTTAAAGATGTTTAAAACAACTCACAACTTCAACTCCTTAAAAGCTATGTGTATGAGGAAAGACAAATCACTCATCAACCCGCTAGAAAAGAAGAAAAGGACTAAAGGGGCTAAGGAAGTGGTGTTCCCTGAGCTGAAAGTGAAGCCCACAGAGTCTTTGAACATAAAGATGGTAGCAGGCACTTACACTTCCAAACCAATCTATAATGTCTTCTATGATGAGAATACTTATGAGTTGGTGATTGAAAGGATGTTGGGAGGAAAGGAGGGTGTAGAAATCAGATTGTTCAGTGGATATAAGCTAAGGTTACTTGATGAATCCTACATCCATTACATCTACACAAGGCACTTCAGAGAAATCAGTAACAAGCTTGAAGAAGCTGATATGCACTTCTTCCTTAAGTGTATCAAAATCTTGAAGATGGCATAAGATAGAATAATAGCCAAAAGGGAGCAAAGAACAAGACTCCCTTGCAGTTTGGTAACATTGTAAAGTTGGAGGTTGATGTGGAAGGAGCTCTCTTGATACATAGAGATAGGTTGTCCATTGTGACCATATGGGAACCCATGTCTTTGAAGAAACTGCCCATTGAAGCCATCTACACAATTAGTCAGATGAAGATCCATGAGCTGAATAGTGACAAGATGTCTAAAGCCAATGATTTTCTCAACATGATCAAAGCTATTATGGATCCTTCTCTGGCAGAGCCAGTGATTCCTCCCCCTGCTGTCGAATACCCAGCAGAATCTTCATAACCTCATCCACCATCAAACCCTTAAAGTACCTATATTGTATAATCCTTAGGGGGAGAATTGTTGGACCCTGAAAGATCATACATGCCAATGCAAGTGGTGGTTTATGGTTGCTTTGATTTAATTCTCCCCAAGTCCAAGAATAATTGTTAGGATCGAGTATTGAACGAAATACTAACTGATAAACGTGTATACCGATCAAATAGTGCGGAATCCTATTAAATTGGCGATCTAATTAGTGAGAACGCACGTAGAAACAATTATAGATTGAATCTAAATGATAAGAATGATTTGGAATCGATCTAGTATGATCTATGAACTTGGAACAGGTTCTTAGAGGTCTCTAGACGGCTAGGGTACGTATATAGTCGAAGTGTTCTCAATTCTTACATTTTTCCATGAATTAAGTGCTATTTATAGGCTAGGGTTTCTCATTCGGACGACTGAACCATTAGCATGGTTTAGTCTTGCGATTAAGACATGCGGTTGATCCATTCGCACGACTGAGTGTTCAGTCGTGCGACTAAGTCAATCTCATGTTACACTCGTGCGACTGATCCAGTCTCCTGGTTCAGTCGTGCGACTGAGTCATTCGCATGAATTTTTTCATGCGTATGGTCCATTAGCATGGGCCATTCCCATGAGAACTTCATATTACTAAGTTTGAATATATTTAATAACCATTACATTATTAAGATTCATTCAAACAACCACAAACCTATATAGTCAGCTCAATAAGCGTTAAACTACTAATCAATGAAATAACAAACATTATAAGCACAACCACACATTGGATTTCATTAATTACCCATTAAATTACATATGTGTAAGACAATAAAGACATATTACATTAAGCTTAGAAACTAGGTACACATGTATCTACAAACTCCCCCTTGGACCTACATTCATCTATTGTCTTACATTCTTCATAAGCTCCTCATATTTCTTGTACTTCTCCTCTCTGTAACTCCTGCATGTATTTCAAATGCAAAGCAGAGTCTAATCACATTTTGGAATTGGAGGGCTTGTAAAATATCTTGTGCGTCATAGAACGGTGGTTACTTGTATAATGTGTAAACATCATCAGCCGACATGTTAGTGAGCCACATGGGGTCAAATACCCTGATAATTTCCATATTTCCATTTATGTTCAGTACTATGACCGCCTCACCTGTTCTCCAATCGTAGTACCACCACTTGAAGTGTGGAGTGAAGTCCTGTGGCATTTCCCGTAGAGGGATTCTAGACATCGTACGCGGAGGACTCCACTTCAGCACTACTTTTGGCTTTCCAGTAATGGTATCAACTTTAGATCTTTTGATATACCTCGTTGGTTGTTGAGGTTTGAAGTTGACCCACCTGGTATGGTACTCTCTTTTTAAAGCAGCTTCAAACCAACCTGACATCTTACGAGGGTCAGCGTATAGCAACTTCAACTTTGCTAACTGGTTAAGCTCAAAACCTAAAAGAGTCTTCAGATCGTGTGGGAATCTGAAGTACTCGATCCCTTTCTCTCTTTTAATAGCATAGACTTAAGATCTTCAAAATAGGCCCATGCTATGATTTTTCCTGACACCTTGTGATGTTTCTTCACTTTATAGAGTTTGGTGTAGACAGTTGACTTTGGAGCACTACGCTAGGCTCTAAGTTCTGCAAAACATGCTGCCCATTCAGCCTTTCTGATGTTGACATTGGCGTCTGAGGCTTGGGCTTTCTCTTTGTCCTACTCTGACTCCTGCTCCATTTTATCTAGAGTTTCAAAGGTATCACTGACAAGGGTGTCTCCCAGATTGGGAACGACATTTCTGTCGTTGTCAGTATACTCTGGATAATGTTGGGCCATGACATCCTCAATTTCTATCTCGTCTATATCATTCAGTTCATCGTCACTTTCCACGGTTACGGTAGGAGCATCCTTCACGATCTCATCAGGATTGGGTCGGAACATTTCGGCCAATTTCTCATCAGTGAGATCATGAATTATTTCTCCCTCTTCAGGAGTGTAACTCACAGATCTCCTAACTATCCCTTGCAGATCAAGAATCATTGTTAGTTGAGTCTTTATCTGCTGGAGGGGAGCAACGTCGTACTCATCTCTTTGAAAATTTGGATCTGCTTGATTTAAAACATGTAACACAACAACCATTAGTCAGTAATCAAAACATAACCACATTAACAAAATATAAAAATTATGTACAATATTCAATTACACATGATTTTAAATAACATAAACAACTATGCATTACAATTGTCTTGTATCATGTGTTCCTCTGCTGACGGGGCTGATGTAGAGGCACCTTTGTCTTGAGCTTTCTTGTTCCTCCTTTCACTTGCTGATATGGCACCCGTAGCAAATGTATCTCCTTCTCCTTCATCATCATCACCACCTTCATCGACATCATCTCCTCCCTCGGTATCATCACCTTGATCATAACCATCATCATCACTGTCATCATCATCAGCATCATCTCCATCTCCTTCTCTGATCTTTAGTGGCTCATCTTTAGATCCTTAGAGCCTCAACATGAGCTTCTTGTTCTGAGCCTCTAAATCATGTATCCTCTATATAGAGGATGTCTGCATCTCTCTTAACTCTATGATCTCAAGGCTCTGAGCCTCAATCCTCTGGGCTTGGGAGGCATTAAGCTTCATCAGCTGATTAAGCTGAGTAGCTCTCTGGTCATCTGTCGCCAGCAGCTTTAGCACTAACGGTTTAGGTTAGCCAGCTGCTCCTCCAACCCAACAGATGGGTAAGAGGATCCAAAAGTAGGTGGGACTTGTGATGAGGTCCCGGCTCCATGTGTGGTGGTGGTAGTGGTCGATGTAGAGAAGATGGGTGGTGTGATATGTGTGGATGGTGGGGTAGTCATGATGGGTGGAGTGGTAGTGGTGGTAGTAGGTGGAGTGGTGGTAGTAGGTGGAGTGGTGGTAGTGGTGAAGGGTGGAATGGTGGTAGTGGTAGTGGTAGTGGTGGTAGGTGGAGTGGTGGTAGTGGTGGGTGTAGTGGTGGTGGTGATAAAGGTCATCCTCCTCTTCTTCATCTTCATCATGTGGGGCTGAGCCATCCGTTTCTTCTTCGAACCCCTCGAGGTGGATGCTCCCCCTGGGATGCTGGGCTAATCTGGGGTGTAGGTTGGATCAGTCATAGACTCCCCAGACCCTCTTGGGTGTTCACCAACCGCCCTTAGCCCTCGTTCAGTGGCAACCACCTTGCTGCCCACCGTTCTAGTTAACGGCTCCTCATCCAACTCCTCCTCCTCATCAGGTCGGAAGTCCTGATGGAAACCAGCAGTCTCTGCTCCTCCTCGGGTGGATTATGGAGATGCTATATCACTAGTGGGGGCCCTCAATTGAGTGGGCCCTGCATCTCCACCATCACCGCTATCATCATCGTCGGAATTATCATCCGGGAGCACAAGTTGCTCAACATCAGAATCACTATCCGCGTGGTGCCATTTACGCCTCGCTGGCACCACGTAATCCTCCTGGACCAGATGCTCGAACAGTCTCTTCACAGGGGGCTTGAGTTGCTTCCCCCTGTAGTACTTCATGTGACCTAGTGTCATGTCATCCATCACCTCCAATGACACTGCATCTTGGCTCTCCTTAGGCAAAGAGGGCAGCTTCTCATTAATAATCATCTAGAGAAACCTTGGATACATGCAAAAACCCTCTTACCATCAGCCTCCAGATTCTCAATCAGATATGACAATATCATACTCGAGAAGCTAAAAGGGTGGTTCAGCACCAGTGCCATGTAGGCATTCTGAATCTGGTCTGAAAGATTATCAAAGCCATCTCTCCTCGAAGCTAACCACTTAAGGATCACATGTGCCAAGTACTTGTACTGGGGACACAGGTTGCTCTTGTTTAGCACATCTGCATTTATATCCTAAGCATACTTCATCCTGGGGAAACACCCTCTCACTGTCAGAGGATGTAGCCTGGTCGGGTGATTAGCATTGTCACCAAGATCGAGTACTCGTCATATATCATCAGCAGTGACCTTAATAGCCTGACCAAAATAGTGCTACGGATGTTGTAAGGCTCATGTGAACGATCAACCGATGCCCCCTCCCAGAAGGCCTGTTGTATAGACCTATAGGGAGTGCACGGTGTGGATACAGCTCTATGGATCTGGGATCTCTTGAGGAAAGCAATGATCCCGACAAACTCAACACCATTCCCTGATGTGGCATCTAAATGAGCACAGATGTTGTGCTTGGGGTTGATGGACCACCGGTCAGCCATAGATCTGTAATACAAGACACATAGACATTAGATCACCACACAACCAAAATCAGTTCAACTTTAACCTTGTTGAACTCAGTCTGGTTCAATCATGTGATTGAACCATGCGACTGAGTTCAATCGGTTGACCTAACATGCGACTAGATACAATCGGTGACTGAGCATGCAATTGAGTTCTATTGGGTGACTGAGCCTGCGATTGGTTCAGTTGGCCGACTGAGCTCATTCGCATTATCCATTCGGTCGACTGAGTCGTTCGGCCAGCTCAGTCGTGCGATTGTAGTTCATCTGGGTGTCCAGTCACATGACCCACTATTTGTTCATCTGAAATTCCAATTTGGACCAAATCTTAAAATTAGACGACGTGTTTTGGTCCATTAGACTCGCAATCACTATACTAATAACCTAATAACTTTGATTTCAACATTTTACTTAGTTTAGTTAGGTTATTTGTCCAATAACAGTTTTGGTTCTTGCAAAAAATTAGGGCTCAAATCAAATGAACTTCAGTTAGATAGCACCGCATTGTACCTGTATAATAACTAAAGATCATCAGAATATTGAAATTGGTGTCAAAATCGGTCAGAGGAAATTTTGGCAAAGTAACAGTACAGAATGCGATTTTAGGGCAATTGGGGGGTGATGAGTTTATGCGATTGACTGTGGCCCTATTTATACTGAATCTGATTTCAATCGGGTGATTGGACCCATTCGCTCTGTTCATTCGGGCGATTGGACCTTAGTCGTGCGATTGGTTCAGTCGATCACATTCAGTCGGCCGACTGGGTTTTAGTCGGGCAACTGACTCATTCGCACATCTCTATCGGGCGACTGGCTCAATCTTGTAAGCCATTCGGGTGAATGATTCATATTCATGCTCCATTCGGCTGTCTAGGGCATGAGTATGGTCCATTCGTGCATATGAGTCAAACTCATGATTTTGACTTCATGACATATTACACACTTTAACTTATTGATTAAACATTTTTAGCATTAGATCATCTTAGACATGATCCTTTTAACTTTGAAAACATTTGATCACCTCAGACGTGATCCTTTTAACTTTGAAAACATTTGATCATCTTAGACGTGATCCTTTTAAAACAATTTGTCACCTCAGATGTGACTCAGTTGATATTTGAAAACATGTGTGGTCACCTCAGACGTGACCCTTTTAGGTGATTAAATCCCCGATTGAATTTCATGGCATAGTTTGATGTTTAACAAACTAAATTGATGAAAGTTAAACAAAGTAAAAGAACTAAAACCAGAAATACAGAACTAAAACTTGTTTTTGTGGTTTTGTGTGAGGTGGAAATTTTAAGAGCGAAATCCAAACGATTCATTTCTTGAAAAGGCAGCTTCAATTCATTTTGACCATAAGTTGAATGGTTCAGTTTGGAATCATAGAGGTACGTCAAATCATTCGGGAAATCTTATCAAAACCTTTTGATGCTCTATTCTTGTTTTTCATCTAGAGTCATTAGCAAATTTAGGAAATCATAATAGTACTATTAGATCCCCATATTGATTTGGACTTTCAAGAATTGTAGCCACGATGATTTTCAATATACTTGTCCTCTTAAATCCATACACAGACTTTTGACACACATTGGTGATAGTTTAAGATTTTATTATTTCAACAAGCTTTTGTGGATCCCACGCTTATATGGTAATCAACATTCCTCGGGATATTTTTGAGCGGTCTTAGGGTAGTATTCAAGAAGAAACTATTCTTAAAGCTTTCAAGGAAAAGCCAAGCATCAAGTCAATGCCATCGCACAACAGAGAGGCGGCAAACAACAATGAATTCTAGAATATATAGGTTATACTCAAGTCAGTGCCATCGCACAGCAGAGAGGCACATAACCTATCTTCTTGTTTGAGCACTTTTATTCTTTTTGCACAGATCTCACCAACAACATAGGTTATTAGTTTGATTGCTTTTGTATTTTTTTTCATCATGTGCTTTTGCTCATATTTTGGTCATACGCACACATTTGCGGTGTTTGTTCTGCTCGTCACCCCTTATTGGAATTTTGTTGATTGTGGTAACCAGGGATAAGATGATAACCCACAGCTTGGTGAACAACTTAGTTTGTTCATGAGCACCAACAAGGTCTAATCATCTATTGTGTTGAATCTACCGACATATCATCTGTGGTCTAACAACCTCTAGGTCTAATTTCTTTGTGTTACCTTAGTAGTAACCGGTTTTACTATCATTTTTCCTTTTATATTGCTTAGACTACACAGACTTATACTTTGAACTTCGCATCTAATTCAATTTAATCTTTTATGAGTACCAAATGGTTTGTTCCTGTGTACTATCATTTTCCAAAGTTATTGAATCGGTATCACAAATAAGATCTAATTTCTATGAGCTAGCCTTCCTTCTCCCTCGTTTTTTTAATGTTGTTAACTAAACCTATTCTCCCCCTAAAACTCTAAAACCATAAACGACTTGCGTTTTTAGGATTTTAATAGGTGAAGAAATAACATCAGATTAATTAAAACATAAAATAAGTAAATAAATAAATAAAATAAAATTCAAAAGAAAAATAGACTATATGCATCGGACTAAACATGGTCATCTTCTAGAATTACATCACTTTTCTTATTAACGCCATTGACCTCTAACAAATATTGAAAACGTGGTTTATGAAAAGCCTTTGTATAGAGGTCAACGCATTGAAAATCAGTATTTATTTTATCCACATCGATTAGGTTCTTTTCAAAACAATCACATATAAAGTGATATGTTATGCCAATGTGTTGGTCTTAGGATGCTGTACCGGATTTGTAGTTACTTCAATTGCAGCAGAGTTATCAACAAAAATAGGAGTAGAAGAGAAATTCAAACCATAGTCCCGCATTTGCTGTTGTATCCATATGATTTGTGAACAACAACTTGTGGCTGCAACGTATTCAGCTTCGCAGGTTGACAAAGCAACTGAGGTCTTCTTCTTACATTGCCAGGTCACTAATCTCCTCCCAAAGAATTGACATCCAGTTGATGTAGACTTGTATTTC
The DNA here is from genome assembly GCA_025506515.1 of Flaveria trinervia. Taxonomy (NCBI): domain Eukaryota; kingdom Viridiplantae; phylum Streptophyta; class Magnoliopsida; order Asterales; family Asteraceae; genus Flaveria; species Flaveria trinervia. The sequence continues at coordinate 28,959 of JACCIX010000131.1, forward strand.
ATCTTGCAGCCACCGTAATCGGAGTCACTATATGCCGTAAGCTCGAAGTCATTGTCATGAGGATACCACAACCCAAGTGTGGTGTACCCTTTAGAAACGGAATATCCTTTTGACCCCTATCAGATGATTAACTTTTGGCTTCCTGATATCTTGAACATAGACATGTCGCATACATTATATCAGGTCTTGAGGCAATGAGGTACATGAGAGAACCAATCATTCCTCGGTACATGGTGGCATCGACCAGATCACCATTCTCGTCGGGTGCTACATCATTTTTTGTAGCAAGTTGAGTCGCAGCTGCGGAAGCATTCTCCATGTCAAACCAACTGAGAATATCTCCTACATACTTGGTCTAATGTAGAAATATTCCCTTTGGTGTCTCATCCACCTGTAACCGAGAAAGAACTTCATCTCTCCCATGGCACTTATCTCAAACTCAGCCTTCATTACTGCTTCAAACTCTTTACACAATTCTTCGTTCTTTGACCCGAAGATTATATCATCAACAGAGATTTGAACAAGCAGTAAATCACCATCTTTTTCTTTGATAAGCAGTGTGCAATTAATAACACCTCTACGAAAGCCGTGTTTCACAAGGTGAGTCGAGAGTTTCTCATACCAGGCCCTTAGGGCTTGATGAAGCCCGTATAAAGCCTTGTCGAGTTTGTAAACTCTGTCCCGATGATATGGATCCTCAAATCCCTCGGGTTGATTCTCGGATTTCACCATGAAGGAATGCACTCTTCACATCCAGTTGATAAACTTTAATCTTCATATACGATGCATAGGCAAGGAAGATGCGGATGGCTTCCATTCTTGCCACGGGTGCAAACACTTCATTGTAATCTATTCCCTCGACTTGTCAAAATCCTTGAACTACAAGTCGAACCTTGTTCTTGATGATGAAGCCTTGGTCATCTTTCTTGCACTTCAAGACCCATTTGATTCCAATGACCTTAGCACCTTTAGGTCTATCCACTAGAGTCCATACACCTAACTTCTTGAACTGAAGAAGTTCTTCTTGCATGGCACTCACCCATGCCTCATCATTCAGGGCTTCACTCATGTATTTTGGCTCAAACTGAGACATAAAAAAATGATAAGCACCGTCGTGAAGGTATCCTTTTTTCCATTATCGAGGCATAATCAGCTGAATATAGCTGATTTCTTGTCTGCACTCCTGATCTAACATCCCCAATGACATTGTCCAGGATATGATAGATATTTAAGCGTGATCCAGGAGTGGTGGGAACACCTACCTCAGAGTCAAGATTATGAACGGTTGGTTCTGTATGTGAGGCAGTAGGAGTTTGAGGTTCCGAAGATGCAGAGGCATTAATGTCAGATGCTTGTGGACTTGCAAGAATGGGAACCTGTTCCTCCTGATTCTTCTGGTCATTCTCCAGAGCTTTATCTACTGAGGAGGAGTCACTTGCTTCTAGTGCTCCCCCTGATTGGTTAGACGAGTCACCTTGTGAACCAGATGATGTTGAATCTTGTGACGGTGTGTTCAAGACATCATACATCATCTTGGTTGCTAACTCTTCGTCACAAGTGGAGAGAGGTATGTTGAAGGACTTGAAGAATCCATCATAGTCGAAAAAGAAGGTGGGTCCTTTTCCAGCAGGTGGGGTGGTGTATCTTTAAACGTCCACGCTACACCACACTTCTACTAGACCCGTTGAGTTGTTGTAAACTCTCTTATTCGGTATGTTGTATCCTAGAAAGATACCTTCTTCAGCCTTCTCGCTGAATTTTCCCTCCTGAGTCTTCTTCAATAGGGTGCATGGTGCGCCAAACGGTTTGAGATACTCTAGATTAGGTTTACGTCATTGTAGTAACTCGTAACACGTCTTGCCATGGCGTTTAACTACCAGAACTCGATTTAACGTGTAACACGCATTTGCCACTACCTCATTCCAGAATTGGATAGGCAGTTTCAAGTCCGCTAGCATTGTCCATGTTGTCTCTATCAAGCTGTGATTCTTTCTCTTAGAAACGCCATTCATCTGAGGTGTGTAGGCAGAGGTAAATTGGTGCACAATTCCCTTTTCCTTGCAGTAAGCCTCCATCCACTGATTCTTGAACTCGGTTCTGTTGTCTGAGCATACCTGTCTTACCTTTTAGCTTGTAGAGAGACTCCAGTGTAGTTACTAATTCCTTGAAATACTCAAATGTTTCTGATTTGGATTTCAGAAACATTACCCAAGAAAATCTTGAGTAGTCATCAGTAACCACATAGCAGTAGAAGTCGCCTGCAATGCTTCTTGTACTGACTGGACTAAACAGATCCATGTGAAGAAGTTCAATGTAATGAACTTTCTTTTCCTTATGATACTTCTTCGTCTGTTTTCCTTTCTTGCATGCCACAGAGAAATCCGGAAGTTGGAAGTTTTTGATGTTAACTCCTCTCACTAGATCATTCTGGATCAAGTGATTCATCTTTTATGGATTAATGTGTCCTATTCTCTGATGCCAGGAGATGGAGTCCTTCACTGTAGCCTTTGACAAGAAGCACTGAACTTGATGATCCATTGTGGAGGCCTTTGAAAGATCCAAGACATAAAGGTCATTATATCTTGAGGCAGACATTAAGACTTGGTCCTCCGGGATCACATAGTCCTTTTTCAAGACATAGTACTTCTTGTTATCAAATGCTACTATAAACCCTTTATCACAAATTTGGGATACAGAAAGTAAGTTATTTTGAAGTTGTTGTACGTAGTTTACCTTGTCAAACTTTACTTTCTGATTTCCCACTTCCCCTTGAGTTATGATATACCCTCCTTTGTTTCCAGCAAATGAAACATGACCTCCTTTTATTTGTTTGACATTTGATAAGAGTGCCCTGTTCCCAGTCATGTGCCTGGATGCTCCGCTATCGACAATCCACATGTTGGTTTCAGCACTATGGCGAACACCCTACACATTCAATTGAAAACATTAGTTCAGATTAGGGACCCAAGCCTTTACTGGCTTGGGTTTCCCAGAGGCATCACACATCATAAATTCAACCCATTGACCTCTAGAGGGTGAGGGAAGCTCAATTGTCTTCTTGTCCTCATTTTCAAACATTGAGATTGATTTTTCTTTCCATAAACCAGCTTTGTGTAAGGCCTATTTGTGATAAACAGACGACTGGCTAATGGGTTGAACTTTAGGTTTTGGTTCCCGAAGTTCAACTTTCTTCCTAGGTGTCTGATAGTAAGGACACTTGTAGCATGACCTGCTTTCAACTTTATGATTTAACTGTTTTTATGGAGGCGTGTGTGACACACGAGTGACATTGTTCTGTTTGGGTTTTGACTCTACTTCTTTAGATATTTTATCTTGTTTAACAAATTTAATTGTTTTAACATTTTTAACGTCCTTTCCAATTTTTTTTACCTGGACTTTGACATGAAACACGTGATTGGTTAACATTAATGGTCTTTTTAGGTTCAGATTTAACTGTGTTTGACCCAGACTTTATATTAACATTTTCAAACTCTTTTTCCAGATTAACACAAGGCATTTTACCTTTTGCCTTTGATGTGGCCTCCTTTTGTTTAGTTCCAGATTCGTTTGATATACATGTGGAATCTGGATCACTTACAAGAAGAGTGGACACCACATGATCCTTGATTGGATTGTTATTGATTGGTTTACTTTTAGTGTTCATCAAGGTCTCAGGTGGTGGTGGAACCACTTTATATCCCAAACCCTCCCCATTATTATGCTCTCTCACTAAGTGTTGGACAATATGAGATGAACTTGTCCAACTATGCAGTTTTTGCTTTAATGAATTAACTTCTACTTCTAAAACTGCTTTTTGTTTCTTAGTGTCTTCTAGGGAGTTAAGATAGTACCTAATGTCATTAGCTTGATTAAAGGCTACTACTTCTGTTTCCCTAAGCTGTTTGTTCAAAACGTCTATCTTTTCTTTGTAAATGTGCTCATTCTGTTTTAGAACTCTGTTAGCTTCAGTGCACAGTTGCAAATCCTTTACTAAGCTATCATTTTGATCTAATAACCTAGCAAATTTCAAATCTATGTTTTCCCTAAATTTATTACAATCAGTTCAAGCATTATTATTGAAAAGTTGGTCAGTAGTACTTATCTCAGGAGGTTCTGATGAATCAGCCATCAAAGCAGAGTCTGGTGTTTCTGGTTCTGGTAATTCTAACGTTGTTGAAGTTTTCCCTTCTTTAGGCATGTAATTGACCACAGTTGCAGTCTCTTCAGTGTTTGACATCGCGAGTTCCACTGCAATATCTCCTTCACTAGCTGAATCATCATCTAAATCCTCAACACTAGCAATGTTGGATTCTCCCGGAAAGACAAACCGAAAGCTCCAGTCCTGTCCCTCGTCTTCATGGGCAGTCAAGGCTTTAGGATCCTTGGTTGATGTAATAGGACTGCTAGTGGGCTTATCCTGATGATTTAAGGATGAGAATGGATTCCCGTTTCTAGTTTTCTTGGGCTTCACACACTCTCGTTTGAAGTGCCCCTTTTCGCCATAGTTGAAACAGGTCACCTTGGTCTTGTCGAAACCAAAGGTAGTGTCCTTAGTTGCAACCAAGTTTTGTCCGGTCTTCTTAACAAACTTCTTAGCTCTCTGGACAACACTTGCTAAGGCCCACATTATATCCATCCTTTCCAACTCTGTCTCATACACCTGCTCGTAGTCCTCATCAGCCAGATGGCAGTTCCCTATTTTCCTAGCAATTAGTCCATCATAGGAGTGGACTGCAGCTGCTAGAAGATCCATGTGCTCTCTTGCTACTTCTACTATCACATTACCGAGATTCTCGATCTTCAGTTTTGTAGCATTTGCTTCAGGTGCAATGTATTGGGTACTAGACGACCCTGACAATTCTGACCCTGAAGTAGAGGCCTGAGAAGGACCAGCTGAACTTGACACAAAAGCCACCAGAAGTGGTGCTCCAGACATTTTGGCTTATGGAGTCGCATTGTACAGTGTTGGATTCTGATCATAAGAAGACTTTTGGGCTCTGTATTTCATCCTTAATTCTTCCTCTCTCAGCTTCAAAATGAAATCATTTATATCTAACTTCGTTAGCATACCATTCTGTCTGAGATTGGATACAAAGGAAACCCACTTCTCTGGCAACCCATCTGCAAAGTTTGACACCTTGTCCTCCATGGTCGTTGTAACTCCATGAGTGTGCAGCTCACTCATCAAGTGGTAGAACCGATCGATGACATCATCCAAGCTCTCATTACCCATTGACGAGAAGTTGTCAAACTCCTTCTTTAACGCTTTAGCCTTTAGAGCTTTCAATGATGCATTCCCGTCATACCGTTTTCTAATTCATCTCACAGCTTCTTTGTTTGCTTGTTCTCAGAAAATTGATGGAAAATGTCCTTAGGAATTGACTGAGTTAGCATTGCATATACTTTCTTCTCAGCAATGTACTTGACCTTATGTCCATCACTCATGCCACCTAGTGTAAGTTTGACTCCATCAGCACCTACTGGCATACTTACCCCATCTCTATTGATTCCCACAGATTGGGATCTACTCCATTTAAGTAGATCTCGAAACGTTGCTTCCATAGTGGGTATTCATCTAACGTGATTAGCTTAGGGGGTTTGTTATGATTCCCCACTTCATTCTCCAGAAGTAGTAGGTTTTGAATCCTTGAATCTCTCCCTGCTATGAATGTTGAGTATTGGTCCACCATTACTATCAACTTTAGTCTTTGGAACAAAGTGTTTCACTTGTGCAAATGAAGGTGTGCGATTGGACTATTCGTGCAATTGAACAATGCGGATGATTCAATCATGCGACTTAACTAATGTGGATGGCTCAGACGGGCGCATGAACAAGTGCGGTTGAACAATGCGAACAGACGGCTCAGTCTTACGAATGGAGGTACGAATGAGTCCAATCGTGTATATGAGGGATGCGTATGTATTCAGTCGTGCGATTGAGTCAATCGTGGGACTGAAGCTACTGGATTTCGAAAATTCGTAGGTTTAAGGTGTTTTGGACGCAAAAATACGAATTTTCACTAACCCTAATTGCCGTATGCCGGAAAAACTAAACTTTATGAATAGGAGACGTCTAAGACACTGTTTGACATGAAAAGATTGCGTTTTTAGTGAAAAACACAATTTTTGTATCAAAAACGATTGAATCACACGTAAATCAAGAGCCAAAGTTCTGATAGCACTTGTTAGGATCGAGTATTGAATGAAATACTAACTGATAAACGTGTATACCGAATCAAATATAAGGGATAGCGAGATGATCGGCATCATTTTAGAGAAGGATAGAGAGATCTCCGAGGTGAAAAGTAGCCCATAAAGAACTGTAGTTACATACAGCTCTCAAAATCTCGATGAAAAAAGTAGAAGCAACTAAAGAAGGGTGCGGAATCCTATTTGATTGGGGATCTAATCAGTGAGAACGCACGTAGAAACAATTATATATTGAATCTAAACGTTAAGAACGATTTGGAATCGATCTAGTGCGATCTATGAACTTGGAACAGGTTCTTAGAGGTCTCTAGACGGCTACGGTACGTATGTAGTCGAAGTGTTCTCAATTCTTACGTTTTTCCACGAATTAAGTGGTATTTATAGGTTAGGGTTTCTTATTCGGGCGACTGAACCGTTAGCATGGTTCAGTCATGCGATTGAGCCATGCGGTTGATCCATTCACATGACTGAGTGTTCAGTCGTGCGATTGAGTCAATCTCATGTTAGCACGACTGAAGTTGTTCATGTGTATGGTCCATTAGCATGGTCCATTCGCATGAGAACTTCATATTGCTAAGTTTGAATATATTTATTAATCATTACATTATTAAGATTCATTCAAACAACCACAAACATATATAGTTAGTTCAATGATCGTTAAACTACTAATCAATGAAATAATAAACATTATAAGCACAACCACACATTGTATTTCATTAAGTACCCATTCAATTACATATGTGTAAGACAATAAAGACATATAACATTAAGCTCAAAAACTAGGTACACATGTATCTACAGTGATACAGATGAAGAGTCTACAACAAAGTAAAAGACAAGTGTCGGCTATCCGCATTTGCTCATGCGGATGACCATGGAGCAAATGCTAATAAGTGTTTGTTCTTCCGCATTAACAAATGCGCACAGCCGAACAAATGTTGCCAAGTATTAGTACATCCGCACTTACTAATGTGGATGTTCAGCAACAAATAAGCATAGTGTTTGGTCATCCGCATTTGTCAATGTTGATGATCAAACACCAATGCTGAAGACAAGATAAGAAATTCTGATGAAGAACAAGTCATCCACATTAGTTAATGCAGATGAACAAAAGAAAATGTTGGTGAAGACTTTTAGACAGACTAGTTTTCTGATGTATAGTACAAGGGTAGTTTAGTCATTTTGTAAAGGCCTTTTGTCAGCCTTTAAATAGAAAAGAAAACCCTACTTTTAGGCATCTTTGACAATAAGAATATTAGAATCTTGATAGTCTTATGTTTCAGAGGTGTCTTGTTACTGTTTCATGTTAAAACCCTAGCATTCTGAAGATCAAGTATAGGTTGAACTCACCTTATATTAGATTTTGATTATGTTTGATTGTAATAGGGTTAATGTTAGTTTACTTTTGTAAGTTTGTTTATTTGTTATACTTTGCTGCCCAGCGAAACTATGAGCGAAACTATAGTTTCGCTCATAGCAAGCTGTTAGTTGTACCCGGGGAAACTGTTTATCTCTGTCGGGCGAAACTGTGTATTTTGCAAGATAGTTTTGCTGACAGCGAAACTGTCAGCGAAACTAGCATTACTATATATAGTTTTTAATTTTGTCATTGTTGGGCATCCTTGCAAAACCCTAATCGTTTATTCTTGTTGCAACTGTCCATTCCAAGCTAGTTTATCACAAAAAAATATTGAGCTTTGTTACTTTTTATTGTATTGCATCATGATTGCTATATTTTGAATACTTTTGGGTTCTTCTTCTTTATCATAGTGTTTGTTGTTTGTTGTTATTGTTGATATTGAACGATTCAACCTCTCAAGTGTACTGAAATTAGATCAAATAGACCAACAAAATGGAAGTATTAAAGTATGGATCAAGTGTATTGAAGAGACTGGAGCTGAAAAGACAAACGAAGATTGATCAAGATGGTAAGATCCAACCTAGGGGGAGTATTAAAGTTCAATATCACAAGTTCATCAATTCCAGATCAAATTTCAGTGTATTTGATATGGAATTTAATTGAAATTTGTTTCTTATTGGTTGGAAAAGCCTTGGTAATCATCAGATCTCAAGTTCATTGAGATTTGGGTGATTTCAAATTGATTTCGTGTACAAAAAGTTTTTCAGATTTATCGGGTGAAATTAGAGTTCTTCCAACAAAATTACCATCTTCATCCTGCGAAACTACAATTGTTTTGCACTTTCTGGTTGTTTTGAGAATCCCAGCGAAAGTAAAATCTTTGAACGAAAGTTCAACAATGCTAGTGTTTATCTTTCAAGCAAAATTGTTGCCGCAATTACATCTAAATGAAAGTTAAAGCTTGTTTCGTGTGAAACTGTCGACGAAACTAAGCATTTTCAAGCTTTTGCTTAGCGAAATTGCTGCCTAAATTAGCAACGAAACTACTATTCACTCAGTTAAACTAGCCAAATCTAGCGAAACTTGCCAAATCTAGCGAAACTAGCCAAATCCAGCAAAACTGTCATTTCTTCTACGAATCTAGCATGTCAAAGATTACTACTCTCACTCTTGCTGATTTAGAAAGTATGGCTCCCAACAGACCCCCAAGACTCATCAACGAAGACAATTTTGAAGGTTGGAAGAGATGTCTTAAGGTATTCTTTTTCTACACCGATCACAACCAATGGGAATCAATTATCTCTAGTCCTCATATCCCAACTGTTACTGTTGGTGATGTTGTTTCTCAAAACAAGGACCCAACCATGTTTACTGAAAAAGATCTAAAGTTGATAAAAACAGAGATCAGAAAGCTTTCAGAGCTTTAACTTTATGTCTGGCACGAGACATCTACAATCATTTTGCTTGAATACAAGAATGCTAAGTCTCTCTATGATGCTCTCTGTGAGTTTTATGATGAAAATGATGAGTTAGTGAAAGACAAAGGTATTCAAGCTGAAAAGGAGTTTAAATCATTTGTTGGTTACAAGAATAAGAGTCTCGCTGACGTAACAAACCGTTTTCTGATAGTCTCCAGTACTTAGAAGAAATATAATGAGAAACTCTCCAACAGGGAGCAATGAATAGAACGTTAGACACTCTCCCACCTCAGTGGAGTTTACAGGTGAGGATGTTAAAGCAGAAAGAGGTTTTACTGACTACAAGCTTATGGACATCATTAATAAGCTTAAATCATTTGAATTAGACATGAAGAGAAGGGATTTTAATCAGACCATGATGACATCATCTGGTTTCACTCAGAATGTTGCATTGCTTACTTCTGCTGCAAACTCTCCAATGCATGCTTCAAGACAAGGAGGAGTGAATACATGTGATCAATCTGGTGGAGGCGTTAATTCTGGTAGACATCAGGCTAATTCAAAAACAAGTGCTGGAATGTCAATTCCATCTGAAACGATGGCACTATTTGGCATGTTCGTACAGAGTTATAAGGCACTAGTGGCGGGAGATTTGAAAGGTAAAGGAATGACCATGGAGGATATGTATCGGGTGGATCCTGATGATCTAGAAGAGACTGACATTCAGTGACAAATGGTGATGTTGACTCTTAGAGCCCAAAGATTTATAGAGGGAATTGGTAGAAAGAATTTTGGAGGTCAAACCTCTAACTCCAAATTAGGCTTTAATAAATCCAAATTGGGATGCTTTAATTGCAAGCAATTAGAACACTTCAAACGAGAATGTCCATGCCGATTGTCATTGATACTAGCAATTCAGGAGTCTTAAGATTAGCTTCCAGCAGAGATAAGGAAGAAATGAAACAGAAGAAAGAGACAGCCTTGATTTCTAACTTTGACTTGAGTGCAAAAGCAGAAAAGACCAAAGATGAAATAAATCAAGCTTTGGTTGCTAAGATTGTTGAAGAAAAAGGAGAAGATGGATTGTGAGGAAGAGTTTGATCTGTTTAAAGAGTTTAGAGGTGAAGCTGAAGTAACTGTGGAGTGTGTAAAGAAGGATAAAGTTGATGATTGACTGTGATAGAGGGTGAAGATGAAAAGATGCTGAAAGTTGGAAGCCAAACTGAAGAGCAAAAGAAAGAGAAGATTGATGCTGCATCAACTATTAAGGAAAACAAGAAGAGTACTCCGGTGTGTCAATGCAAGAATGCTTTAGCAGCAGAGAAGGTTACGATGGGTCTACCATATGAGGTAATACAAGATATGTGCTCTTCAGTGTGCAAAATTAGGCTTTTTGGTGTGTATAGAGCAAATCGTATGTTACTCGATAACGAAAAGGATTTAAAATGTATTAATGAAGAGCTTAAAGTTAACAAGTCAAAATATTTTGTTAAATTAAATGAAGCTTTAAAGAAAATGAACACTAAAAAGAATTGTCTTGGAAAGAAATGTTGAAATTAATACTTTGACTGAAAGGGTTTTACTTGTTGAGTTTGAAACAAGTAAACTTTAGTCAAAGCATGATAAATGGACTATATCTAGGATGAAACATGACGATTTGTGCAAATCACAGAGGGGGGCTAGGGTTAAAACGGGTTTGGGTTATGAAACTGTTGTGGTCTATCCTCCTCCTAGTATTTATTGTTATTCACCTATGCCTGTTCCACACCTTTCTAATGATATGATTCAAATAGTTTCTAACAGTCTATCTGCAGGTTTAGAAGGGGTGAACCCTAAGGACGTGCGACAGGAATATGGTTATGGACCGACTAGCGGGCTTGGATGCAATAGCTTTAGTATACCTAAACCCCAGCATTCTGTTTTAGATCATAGCACTAGCTTAAGTTCTATTTTTGTTTCGAGAAAATCTGTCTCAGACATTGATGTGACTTGTTCTAGTGATGTTTCTATTTCATCTTTAGATAATTTGCATTGTAATGTTGATGCTTCTTATGATTGTGTCGATGTTGTGAATGATTCCATAGTGAAGAGTAAAGAGATAATTACAAGTAATTGTTTTGAAAAATTATTTTCTCACCCCATCCCATCTTTTACCCAATTAATATTTCACCATCAAGTGAAAGGAGTATGTCATCATCTTATGCAAGTACGAGTTGTACAAGTACCACATGTACTTCTGATGAAATGTTTCATCTTTTGTAAATAATCATTCTTTTATAAATAAAAACAGATCCAAAGATATGTAAAAGACTTATAGTGATGATGATTCTAGATTGTCTGAATGTGATGAGGAAATATTCATGGATAAGATCCTGATTTGCAGCATATCTGACCTAGATTAAAATCACATTGTTTCAGGTGTTGTAAAGATGATCATGTATTTAAAAACTGTCTTGAGCTTCATCATAAACATGTTCACAAGAATTCTTTTGGCAGTAGATTAACTCATGTGGTTAATAATTTCTTTTGTAAAAAATCATCTACACCAAAGCCTAAAGTTGTTCAAGCATGGGCTCTTGTTTCAACTGGTTAATATTTTATATCATTATTGCAGGGGTCATCTACTAAAGTTGTAAATAGTGTTTGGCATGTTGATAGTGGATGCTCTAGACATATGACGGAGCGAAAGGATGTATTGACAATTTATCGCATTATCAATCGAGGATATGCCGCTTTTTCCAGCGATAAGAAAAGAGGAAAAATGATTGGCCAAGGGGAGGTTTCCAATGGCTCTCTTACGCTGGAGAAAGTCAATTATGTGCCAGAACTAGCCTTCAATCTATTGAGTGTCTCTCAGATTTGTAATAAAGACATTCCGGTCTTGTTCAAGTCCAATGAATGTCTCTTTCTGAAGTCAGAGATTGATATTCCAGAGGAGATGGTGCTTATGCGAGCTCCGAGAAAGAATGACACATATCTTCTTGACATGGTTTCTAGAGTCAACGTCTACCGTCACCTGTTTCTTGTCAAAGGCTTCCACATCTAAGTCTTTCCTATGACATCGTAGATTGGGCCACGTTAATTTAAAAAATATAAACAAATTAGTTAAAAAAATCTTGTTAGGGGATACCTTTAAAAGACTTTTCAGTGGTTAAGAAATGTATGGTATGTGCCAAATGAAAACAACATAAGAAACCACATAAAACAAAACTTGAAAATAGCGTATCTAATCCCCTCGAGTTGTTACATACTGATTTATTTGGCCCAATCAGCGTTAAATCATTTGCTAAGAAATCTTTTTGTCTTGTGGTTATAGATGTTTTTTCCAGGTATTCATCGGTGAGATTTCTTACCCATAAAGGTGAGGCTGCTGAGGAGTTGTAGAAGTTGATTCTTTCTATTGAAATGATAAGCAAGAGGAAGGTTATGGCGATTCGAAGCGACAATGATACAGAATTCCGAAATTAAATCTTTGAGTCCTTCTGTTCCGGTAAAGGTATTCTGAGATAGTTCAGTGCAGCGAGAACACCTTAGCAGAATGGTGTTGCTGTAAGAAAGAATCGCACCCTCATTGAAGTCGCTCATACTATGCTGATTGAGTCCTCTTTACCCATCGTCTTCTGGGCAGAGGCAGTGAATTGTGCTTCATATGTTCTTAATAGGGTCCTAATCGTCAAAGACAAAATGAAGACTCCATATGAACTATTCCATGAGAGGAAGCCTTTGGTTGATTTCTTTCGGCCATTCGGATGCTCGTGCACTTTACTGAATACCCAGTCACAAAATACGAAATTCGGTGTTGTGTCTGATGAATGTTACTTCGTTTGCTACTCATCCTCTCAAAAAGCTTATCGAATGTATAACAAGAGAACCCATATTGTGCAAAGAGTCCTTTTATGTTGATTGGCAGGAATCTAATTCCTCCGATGTCCGATCAGAACCAACATGGTTCTTTGACTCCAATACGGTTTTCAACTCGTTTAATTTTCTAGTTTTTATGATGATGCGTCCATCTCCAATGTCCAAACCAACGTCATTCCTCAAGATCCATTACCTATCATTCCTCCTATTATCAAGCCCCTACTAATTCATCACCTAACAATGTTACATCAGTTGACATTGCATCGTCCTCATCATCCTTTGATATTCCACCCCCACCTGTTTCTGCATCTCTTCCCTTGTCAGCTACTTCTACCACATCTCAGCCTGTCCATCCACATCACCAATTGATTCTACCCAACCATCTTCCTCCCATCATCTACCCATCAACAACCCATCAGCCAACCTTCATCAAATACCCTACCCTTAACCACTGATTTCAAAACCCTGAAAGACCACCCCCATGATAACATTATAGGATCCATCACCTATGGAGTTTGGACGTGGAGTCAATCTAGTTTGATTAATGTGTGCCTATTTTCTTGGTTTATATCCCAAATGGTACCAAAGAATGTTCATGCAGCTTTTCAGGATCCTTGTTGGGTTGAATCGATGTAATTGGAGCTGCAACAATTTAGGAAGCTCAAGGTGTGGACCCTAGTTGATCTCCCACAAAACAAATGCCCAATAGGCATGAAATGAATGTTCAAGGACAAACCCGATGATCGTGGTATTATGGTTAGGAACAAGTCAGGATTGGTGGTTCAGGGATTTGCATAAGAGGGGATTGATTACACGGAAGTCTTTGCTCCCGTAGCTCGTCTTGAAGCTATTCATATTTTTCTGACTCATGCCGCCAACAAGCAATTCAAAGTCTATCAGATGGATGTGAAATGTGCATTTCTCTATGGAGACATTGACGAAGAGATATACGTGTGTCAACCACCAGGGTTTGAGGATCTGACTTTACTGACAAAGTCTACAAGCTTGATAAGTCCCTTTATGGTCTTCATCAAGCTTCTCACATCTAGTGCGAGACTCTAACATAGTATCTTCTAAGCAATGGTTTTTCTCACGCAACCATTGATATGACTCTATTCAACAACGAAGTGGATGGTGAGATGCTAATTGTGCAAGTCTACGTGGATGATATTATTTTTGGCTCCACCAATCCAAAGCTGTGTCGGGAGTTTGAGGAAGTTATGCGTAATGAGCATGACGGGGGAGATGTTCTTTTTTCCTTGGGTTGCAGGTTGAACAAAAGCCACAGGGAATTCTCATTCATTAGGAGAAGAATATTAAAGAAATTTTGAAGAAATTCAAGATGGATGATGCTTCTCCTGAACTGACTCCATTCACTGCTCAAACATGCCTCACTCCCGATGAGAACGGGAAACCTGTTGATCCTCATCTCTACAGATCTATGATCGGTTCCCTTATGTATCTTACAACAAGCCGTCCCAACATAACTTTTGTTTATGATACTGTGCTCGATACCAATCTGCCCCGAAAGAGTCTCATGAAAAAGGTTGTAAAATGAATCTTTCATTATCTTAAAGGCCCGTCTTGTTTAGGGCTTTGGTATCCTTATGGTGAGAATTTTAATTTACATGCTTATTTTGACAGTGATTCAAATGGTTGCAGGTTAAGTGCTCACCGATTAGAGTAAGAAACAGACTAGTGTCGACCATTTAGAGTTAATAATGGTCAATAAGGATCACATATTATTGTTTTAGGGTCATTAATGCTTAATTCCGGGCGCTTATTGTCAACTGAGGTTAGTGTTCCTCAATTAAGGCTAGTTTGTCATTATTGACCATTTAGAGATAATTTTGGTCAATCAAGATTACTAGTTGTTGTATAGGGTCATCGATGCTTAATTATGGTTAGTTATGCTTAATTAAGATCATTGATCCTCGATTAAGATTAATTTGGTCATTATTGACCAGTTAAAGTTCATTAGAGTCACTCGTTGTTGTATTAGGGTCATTATGCTTATTTACGACCACTGATGCTTAATTAGAGTCGATGATCTTCAACTATGGTTGATTTGATTATTAGTGACTAGTTAGAGTAGATTTTGGTCATTTATGGTCAATGTTTCCCGTTTTAAGGTCATTGATGCTCAATTACAACCACTAATGTTCAATTAGGGTCACTATCATCGATTAAGGTTAATTTTATCATTATCGACCGGCTAGAGTAAATTTTGGTCAAATAGGATCAATGATTGTTGTTTTATGATCATTGTGGCTCAAATACGCCCATCGATGCCCAGTTAGGGCCACTAATACTCAATTAAGATTAATTTGATCATTAGTGATAGATAGAGTTATTTTTAGTCAATTGGAGTCATTGATGTTTGATTACATTGTTTTCTAGATGATTAACAACCAATTAGGATTATTGATGGTCGGTTAGAGCCAATGATAGGCGAATAGGGTTATTGATGCTCTATTTGGGTCATTAATGCTCAATCTAGGTCATTGGTGCTCAACTAGGTCATTGATGGTTACTTTGGGTTATTGATGGCGCATAAGGTCATTGACAACCACATCAGGTCATTAACAACCATTCGTGGTCATTTTTGGGGATGAAGGTCAATTACAAATTTACAATGTGTCAACTTTGACTTCATCTATGGAATCACTAACAAAGTAGCATGACAACTAGATACACATTGACTATTCTTTTGACTTTTGGAATTATGCATACAGACCCGTTTATATCATTTTGACTTTTGGAATTACCCATAGATGAAGTCAAAGATTATGCATCCAGGCCCTTTTAATATCATTTTGACTTTTGGAATTACCCATTCAAACCCACTAACTATTATTTTGATTTTTAGAATTATGATTTATGCATCCTGACCGGTTGACTATTACTTCAAATTTTGGAATGCACATCTAGATTATTTAGTATTATTTTAACTTTTGGAATTACCCATCCTGTCTATTTAATAATAAAAGTTAACCAAGTGAAACAACATGTATCCTCACATTTTTTATTTTGCTCACTAATATCCAGGTTGGCATTATGTACTATTACTCCCAAGAATGGTTGTATTACATGCACTATTGCTGATTTTATAAAGAGACCAAAGTCAGTAAAAGTCAAAACTGTAAGAGTCTACTGATATGCACCATCACTTCTTATATCAAGAGTTGGAATCAAAAGAAGAAGGATAACTTGGAGGTTCATAAATTCCCAAAATGAATAATTCAACAAGGAAATAATACCTGTAAATAAGATAACTCAATTTAAACATGATTGTACATTTATAGCAGTGGCCTAAAGGCCTGTACACTTCATCATGAATGTACATTTCATCTGTTCTATGTTGAATTTTTATGGGAAGATAAACCCCAAGCAAAACTGACTATAATATTGACACGTAGCAGCCCCTTTTAGATCCCATATGCTACAGATTGCATGTCTAGTTCTTGGCCTAAACACACCAAACCGTCACTAATTAGAAGGCCAAAACAGATCAGATCTCACATAGCAGCCCCATTTAGAACCTAAAAACACAAACGATCCAGCTGTTATTTCGCAGTCCAGAACAGTGAAGTTTGACAAATAGTTTGTAGACATCGAAACATATAAATCCGCTGCAAATTTTTAGTCTTCGAACGACTATTGAATTATATTAGAAACAGAAAAGGTTAGTAAAAAGACCAAAATAAAGTAAAAACTTTTTAACTTTTTAATTTTTTTGAAGAGATATTTTTGTCTTTTTATCCCTTCAAAAGTCAAAAAGTTATTTATTTATAATTTGCCAAACATAACCTATCTCTGTTTTGATTTAGCTGTTTTGATTTAGGTTTTTTTTAAGTCAAACCAACCTGCATTCGAATTAAGTTTACTTAACCAATTATATTAAATGTGTTCCTTTGTTACATCTTACCCTAGGTCGAGGCAGAGGGTTCACACAATCTTTTTATTTTAAATCAATTTGATCTCCCAACCTTTATTTCTTAAATAGTGAGATGTGATTTAAGTATAAAAATAATATAGTATTTACGTATCAAATTTCATTGTACTATATACAAGTCAAGATTTCTTATACATGTTTATCATTTTAGTTTATTGAACTTCTCAACCGAACTGATTAGCCATCTTTAACTATACTTGACCGTCATTGACCATTTTTGGTTCTAATTAACAATAATTGATCTTAACTAGAACCATAACACTATCTCTGACCTTGATTGATAATCAATAACTCTAATTGACAATCATTTATTCCAAATAACAAATAAAGACTCAAATTAACCATAATTGACCAAGAATGATCTTAATCAACTGCAATTTGTACCAATATATAGTATGGACTACAAATCAGTTATTAATTATTTTATTATGTAAAATTAATTCAAGACTAAACATTAGCCCCTAATTCAGTCTGATTATGGAAAGTTTCCTCACAACACAATAATAAAATGTGTGTTTGTTATTGGAGACTAAATTTTAATGCTTAATTATTTTATCTACAAAACTCATTAAAGATTAAATATGAGTTCTAAATAAGGTCACCTGACCTTTAAGTCTCATTTCTAATCTTTATTGCATTTCCTATAAAGGTATATTTCGCGTCAAATAATTAGATACTATAAATAAGTATTTAATCATTTTCTTACACAAAATGAATTCAAGACCATACATCACTCTCTAATTCGGTAAGCTTTTGGAAATTTACTAACTGAATTTTAGACTCTAATATGCTTTCTCTTTATTAGAAACTGAATATTAGTTACTCATATAATAATGTCATTTTGAATTTACAAGGGTGCTTAATTGGGACTGAAATTCAGTTACTAAATAAATTCCTTCTAACACATTTCATTGTGTAGACGTATTTGTGACTAAAGTTTAGTCTTAAATAAGGTGTCAAGGTATTAGAGACTGATTAACAGTCACTAATATGAGTCACAATAAATTTAGTCGCTAATATCATTAGTAACTGATATATTCGTCTTTGATACTATACCTTTGAGACTAATATATTAGTCCTTAATAATTTAGTCCTTATGGTCATCTTTCTTGTAGTGTCCTAACTGTTTCAGTTGCTAGGCCATCGGTCCTCATTTTCCCTTCGAACAACCTTTCCATCAGGAACTTCGAAAAGAACATGTTTAGATCTTTAAGCATCCTTGGGTGCATTTGAAGAATGATTGGAGGAGGCTCAGGGAAAACTATTGATTGTTGAGCATGATATCTAGAAGTCAATGTAGAAAGAGCTAAGCTTTGTGGTTCCTCATATGCTTGTCTCTAAACACTCTCTCCCTTTTTGGTAGCATCATCTTGAGATCAGGATGAGCTAGAGGAAGAGGTCAAAGAGACTTGAATTCGTACATGCCTAACAGATCTGTCAGTCTTTTTCTCAGCTAGTTTGGCCTTGATATTTTCAATCTCAAGTTGCTGGGTGGCAGACCTATCCTCTAAAGTCTAACCCTGAATTCAAGGTTGAGACTTTACAAAGTATGTCTCTGATTATGAGTTGCATTCTTCCCTCATCTTCTTTAGAAGAATCACAGGGACATGAGGTAACATACCTAGTATGCTCATCCTCACCATCAGTTGTGGTTACTTGGTGCCCTAGTTTCCCATGCTTAATGATGTCTCTTTTAGAGTCACCAAAAGGCACGATTGCCATAGATTTAGTCTCAGAAATATTACCACTATCCTAAGGGCCCAATGAGGCACCTGCAGTAGTGGCAGCTAAATCTACATGAGTTCCCTCCACACCAGTGGGACTCACCGAAGTTTGGCTTTGTTGATGGGGGCTAGAAAGAAAAGGTCTCTCTAGGCTCAGTTGATCCTTAGATAGGTGTTGTGGATCAACATAATGGGCTTGAAGAGACATTATCTTTTCATCAGTACCTATCAGAAAGTCAGTAAAGGATATATCAGCTATACCTAATGACCGGGGACCTTGATCAATGTCTAATGGCATTGAGCCTATGATGGGGCTGTCCCTTTTTGACTGCTTAGGAAAGTATAGAGACTCATCCTGAAGGTTTTTCATCTAGGGTTTAGGGCTTATGAGATTGAGACTGAGGAGACTCAATACCATATTGAGGTCTATAGTGAAGGAAGGTGGGACCTCAGAGTGAGTGGAAGCCCATGTTTCCACTCTAGCCTTTTTGGATTGAATTGGGGGGACTTGTTCAATTAGAGGAGACTGAACAAGGGTTCGTTTGGATCGTCTTTGATATGTAATTTTGATGGGGTGGGAAGGCAAATTTGGCATAATAAGGGTTATTATTGGTGTGGGTTCATCACCTGTGGGGTTAACAAGGATGTCACCTGGAGCCATTTGCTCAATCATACCTGGAAGAAGTGCACTGTGTCTTCCAGCAA
The DNA here is from genome assembly GCA_025506515.1 of Flaveria trinervia. Lineage (NCBI taxonomy): Eukaryota > Viridiplantae > Streptophyta > Magnoliopsida > Asterales > Asteraceae > Flaveria > Flaveria trinervia. The sequence goes on from JACCIX010000131.1 coordinate 48,192, forward strand.
AGTTGGTGGTCATCTTCTTCAGCACTTTGAAGATGGCCGGCCTCATGTGAGCGATAGCCAGAGTAGTTGCACAAACAAGCTTACTTAATCCAGCTCATAGTTGATTATGTGCTGGATAAACCTGGGATACATGTAAAATGTCTCCCTTTGAAGGTTCCCCATGAGATTGGTTAGCACAAACCTTGATTAGTTAAACTTGAGGCCTTATACCAATCCATGAACTAGGCATCCTAGTTCAATGGGAATTTGATCCCATCCCCTAGACTTGTGTGACATCCGTCGCCTTAAGGTCCGTCGAACGACATAAATAAACATAGAAATATTTTAATTATTCTTCCTTTTCTTCATGAACTCCTGCTTTAAGGAATCATGTCTGCTTATTTTCTCTTGTGCCTGTACTTCCTAAACCTTTTATAAATTTCATCACCATTACCCCAAATATATCATTTTTAATTTCAACATTTGTCATTAATAAAACCATTTTAGACTATCAAATGCCATTAAACACGCTTTTAACCTTAATATAACGAACATTTTAAGTTCGTAATCAACCGAAACAAATTTTTGGGAAACTCGAGGGTTAAGTGTAGGGACTAAACTTGTAATTTTGCAAACTTGGACTGGGTATATAAACCCCATTCCAAGCCATTTATCCTCATCTTCATCTTCTTCACTCTTCACTCCCTACACACACATTTTCTTCATTCTAGCACCAAAATCTACCCATGTGGTCTCGTTTTCGTCGTCTAGTCTTCGTCTACAGCCTCATCTACTCATTTCTAGCAGGTAGACGACTTTGGTTGTATCTTTTTGTCTTTTTACTGCTGTGTTTTCTAGGTTTCGGGTGCTCGGGTTCATCCGAGCACATGAGGTCGTGTGGGTGCGTGTGAGGTGTTTCTGCTTGTGTTTCATGTTTGTGTATGTTTTTGATTGTTTTCGGAAGTCCTCGTGGTATAAAACTCGTGTTAGAGCAGCTCGAGGGCTGCTCAGCCCGACCACAGTCGCGATTCTGCAGTTCAGGCGACTGGGTCTGTCATGCGATTGAGTCGTGCGACTGAGTGAGTCGTGCGACTGAATCATGCGTCTAAGTCAATCGTGCGACTGAGTTGTGCGACTAGGCATGTCGTGCGACTGAGTCGTGCGACTGGGTGTTTGTATGCGATTGAGTCATGCGTGCGAATGAGTGTATACGATTGAGTCATGCGTATGAATGATTGTGTGCGATTGAGTCAGGTGACCGACTGAGTGTATGCGATTGTGCGTGTTTCGCATGACTGGAGTTCAGTCACACGAATGAAGGTTCAATCGCACGAAAGTAGCTAATTCGCACGATTGAGGGTTGATTCGTGCACATGGAGGTTGGGTCATGCGAATGTGTGTGTTGTGTGGTGCGACTGAGTCCAATCGCACGAATGAAGGTTCAATCGCACGAAAGTAGCTAATTCGCACGATTGAAGGTTGATTCGTACGAATGGAACGTGGGTCGAGCGTCTAGTCCTGTTGTGTGACTGATGATGAGTATGAATTTCCCTTGAACGTCTGATGATGATAGGCAACATCAGTAAAAGTGTCATTGCTTGACCCCAAAGATTAAAGTCAACGCTATCAACATGCACATACTATTTCAATTGAAATAAACCTAACATTTTACAATTACCGACAACCCATTTGAAACTACAAATACTTAACAAGTGTCATCTTTCATAACAATGAGATCTTTACAAGGATGTCATAAGCAATGACGACTACTCGTAGTACTTGGATCTACATAAGATCTGATACGTGTGTCCGCTTGTGTGTGTGTGCCACCCACGACCGAACCGATACAACCCGAACCGACCAAACATTACTATACGCTTTATACATGTCATTAATGCTTGACAATAACTGTCAATAGGTGTTTGACCGATCATTGCATTCAACTGTTGGAAATCTCGACCTTTCATACTTACCACTTAACATGTGAGTTTCGTGGCCCCTTTTTATGCTTATATTACTTTACAAACATTTACAAACATGGGGGAAAAGTATGCTCGTCCGTTTTCTATGCTGTACAACATACATACAATTTTCATACAAGGAATCAACGTGATATTGTGTTGCAAGTACTTATCTGATACATGCTGGGTCTGCTGTGTGGTTCTATCTTTGCAACAATTTAATTCCAGTGTGGGAACCAACGGTTAGGTATTGGTAGTACTACTGGGTTGACACCCCCACCCCTGTTCGATGGTATACTAGTTGGTACCATCAATGGCCAGGAACGGGCCCTTGGGTGAATATATGTCGACAATTTCTTTGTGTACGTCGTTATGTTTGGTTGCAAAGCTCATGTCATGTGATTTTACTTGTGTATATAACTGTATTCACGGTATTCCATATCATTTACTTTATACAGCATCACTTACACTTTTATTACTTAAACCTGCGAGCTCACCAACAATTTTGTTGACCATTTTGAGCATATCTTTTCAGGTGATCATGCTAGCTGAGGTTCTAGGTGTGCTGCCTTAGTGGAGACCCTAGGATGCATTTTCGAGGCAAACTTGTCTTTTTGAAAACAATTGTTGTAACTGTTTCAAACAACATCATACTTTGTAACTTGTTCCCGGGTTGTGGGAATTGCATACAATGTTATTAGCTATGTTTACCATATATTATGTTTATGCTTATGGCTATGTTGTCGTGAATACTGACTAAAAACGACACAAGTCCCCTTGTTGTCGGGTGTCGTCATGACACGCATGTCATCATTATTATTATTGCATCTCTATCGCTTACCATGTGTTATGACGATTCCCGTCTCGTTGCAACCCCGTGTTTCCGCTCTTAGCGGGGGTGTGACAGACTGGTATCAGAGCCATTGGTTATAGAGAATTAGGCAATACGCTTGACCTTGACTATAACCTAGGAACCTTCATGTAGATTGCATGCCAGGGTTGTGTGCATTTTGTATCTCATACGTGTTCCTCATTACTTGTTCGTTTGTCTACCTATTTCGTGATCTTTTCACCCTATGAGAGAGCACTTGTGCTCACTCTTTTATGGGATGCTCCTATTAGATCTTCCGTTCCCTCTGCGCACCAAGTTATCATAACCAAATTCGGGCATTGGGACCCGAAGAGATCTTCACAGATCATATATGCCCTTAACCTTGGATACTGAGACCGACCCGAGGAGGCTATGTCTGAGTCCTTTAAGGATGCGAGATAGGCAACCTCCACCAGACTACACGTGATTACATGCTCGGGCTCTCAGTTGACTTGATGGATTATTATGGATATGATGAGAAGGAAGTCGGATGTCATGTAACCGGATCGGGCATCATTCTCGGTACATCGTGGGTGTGGTGGGAACGCTGCGGGGAACCCTATATATAAACATCACCGGTATATTGAGAATATGCTTGAAATGGGCTGCATGGTGATCTTGACCAACCGGAACATGAACATTGGAACTTGATAAGTGGAATACTTGTGTATCTTATGGTGACTAAAGCTTACATGTTACCTCTTTTATGAATAGAACATGCCGCCTTGAAGATCTACTCGCGGTAATAGTAGCGGAATTGAAGCCCCAAGGGGCAGAGGCAGAGGCAGAGGTAGAGGTAAAGGTAGAGCACCAAGAACAAGTGATGCTCCAACCAGTAGCAATCAAGGAACAGGGAACGCGGATATGGCAGCCCTGATCGCTCAACAGCTGGCCGCACTAATTCCGACCATCGTGGCCCAAGTGAGCGATGCTCTTCAGAATTCTCACCCCCACGAGGACGGTGGCAACGATAATGAGGATAACGGTAACCCGACTGGGAACAAAAGCAATTAGGAGACCGGAAATGGTGGTACAGCCGTTAACGAAACTGGAATTGTTAATGAGACCGGGGTAGTGAATGCTAGACGGGGATGTTCGTACAAGGAATTTGTGGCTTGTAAACCACGAGAGTTTGATGGCAAAGGTGGAGCCATAGCTCTGACCAGATGGCTTGAAAAGATGGAGGCCGTGATCGACATCAGCGAATGCCTCGACAGTCAAAGGATTAAGTACGCCACTTGCTCACTACAGGGCAAGGCACTAACGTGGTGGAACACTCAGATTCAGGCTAGAGGAAGAGAATCCGCGATGCAAATGTCGTGGGATGAGTTCAAGGCCCTAATCACCGAGGAGTACTGTCCTCTCAATGAGATGCAAAAACTTGATCATGAGTTTTGGAATCATGCCATGGTGGGGGCTGGGCACGCAGCTTACACCGACCGTTTTCATGAGTTAGCAAGGTTGGTTCCACATCTAGTCACCCCGGAATCAAAAAGGATAGAGAGATACATTTGGGGACTTGCGCCTCAAATCCGGGCAATGGTAACCGCTACCGCTCCTCCTACTATTCAGAGTGCGATTCTAAAGGCTGGTGCTTTGACTGATGAAATGGTGAGAACGGGAGTTTTGGGTAGAGGAGCAGAAAAGAGAAAGGATTTTGGGGAAATGAGCCGGTCGAGTGCCGGGAAGTTTGATAAAAGAGCCAAGACAACCAGAAACTTTGTGGCACTGACGCAGGGCAGGCGAGAGTATGTGGGTCCGCACCCCAAATGTGACAAGTGCAACTATCATCATCCCTCAGGAACGCAGTGCCGGGTGTGCGCGAACTGTAGACGCCCGGGGCCTCTTGCAAGAGATTGCAGAACAGCGCCGAATATGGTTGCACCAGTCAACGCGGTTAACCCCGTCGGGAATGCAAGGGCTTGTTATGAGTGTGGAAGCCTTGATCACTACCGAAACATGTGCCCCAGGCTGAATCGGGCACCGGGTCAACAAGGAAACAACCAGCAGCAAGTGATGGCTATAGCTTGAAATCAAGGCCCGACGAATCAGGGGAATACAGCTCGGGGACGTGCATTCGTCATTGGAGCCAACGATGCTCGTCAGGACCCGAATGTTGTCACGGGTACGCACTTACTCAATAATCAGTTTGCATCTATACTGTTTGATACTGGAGCAGACAATAGCTTTATATCTTCTGAGTTTGCGCAATTGCTTGATTTGAGCCCTAGTAGGCTAGAAACTAGCTACTCTGTAGAAATGGCCAACGGTAGGATTGTTCAAGCTGATGAAATTATTAGAAAGTGCTCAATATTGTTAGAGAACCACACCTTTGATATAGACTTGATACCCTTTGAGCTAGGAAGTTTCGATGTGATTGTGGGAATGGATTGGTTGTTGAAACACGGGGCCGAGATTGTCTATCAAGACAAGGTAGTGCGAATCCCTATGTCAGACGGGGGAGTACTCAGAGTTCAAGGAGAAAGACCAGGGAGAAACTTAAAGCTTATTTCCTGCATGAAAGCACGCCGGAGTTTACGAAAACAGTGCTACACTTTTCTGGCTCATGTGGTGGAAAAGAAAGAAGAGGAACAGGAATTGGCAGATATCCCTATAGTGCGGGATTACCCAGATATGTTCCGAGATGACTTGTCTGGTTTGCCTCCTTCATGACAGGTGGAATTTCGTATTGAGTTGGTTCCTGGAGCTACACCGATAGCAAAGACACCGTATCGGTTGGCACCGTCTGAAATGCAAGAGTTGTCTAGCCAGTTACAGGAACTACTGGAGAAGGGTTTTATACAACCGAGTCACTCGCCTTGGGGAGCACCAGTGTTATTTGTCAAGAAGAAGGATGGGTCGTTCCGTATGTGTATCGACTACCGCGAGTTGAACAAGTTAACTGTGAAGAATCGGTATCCTCTCCCCAGAATCGACGACCTGTTTGATCAGTTGCAAGGAGCTTCGTATTTTTCCAAGATCGACCTTCGATCTGGATATCACCAACTAAGAGTTTTCGAGGAGGACATACCGAAGACAGCATTTAGAACTCGTTATGGGCACTATGAGTTCTTGGTCATGCCGTTTGGATTGACTAACGCACCAGCTGTGTTCATGAACTTGATGAATCGGGTGTGCCAACCTTACTTGGATAAGTTTGTGATCGTATTCATTGACGACATACTTATATACTCTCGATCGAAGGAGGACCATGAAGAACATCTTCGGGCAATACTGGAACTGTTAAGAGAAGAGAAACTTTTCGCCAAGTTCTCGAAGTGTGAATTCTGGCTGCGAGAGGTGAAGTTTTTGGGTCATGTGGTTAACAAAGATGGGATTCATGTAGATCCCGGCAAGATTGAAGCGGTAAAGAAATGGGATACACCCCAGACACCTTCAGAGATACGGCAGTTCTTAGGATTAGCCGGATACTATCGTCGTTTCATTGAGAACTTTTCAGAGATCGCTCAACCGCTGACGTTGCTGACTCAGAAAGACAAGAAGTTTGATTGGGGAGATGCGCAAGAACGGGCGTTCCAAACGCTGAAAGATAAGTTGTGCAATGTACCGATATTGTCCCTCCCAGACGGAACTGATGATTTTGTGGTGTACTGTGATGCTTCGCATCAAGGTTGGGATGTGTACTAATGCAGAAAGATAAGGTGATCGCCTACGCTTTGCGACAACTTAAGGTGCACGAGAAGAACTACACGACTCATGATCTTGAGTTGGGCGCTGTAGTATTCGCACTTAAGATATGGAGGCATTACCTGTATGGAACCAAATGCATCGTATACACAGATCATAAAAGCCTTCAACATATTCTGGATCAGAAGGAACTCAATATGCGACAGCGACGTTGGGTAGAACTTCTTAGTGACTATGATTGTGAAATCCGGTATCATCCGGGGAAAGCTAACGTGGTGGCTGATGCTCTAAGCCGCAAGGAACGTGTGAAACCACTACATGCTCGAGCTTTGGGATTGACCATTCAAACAAATTTGAAAGCTCAGATCCAAATTGCACAAAGTGAGGTGTTGAAAGAAGAAAACCTTGCGGGAGAAGAATTCCGAGGGTTGGACAAACAACTGATGTGCAAGGACGATGGTGTACAGTACCTTGTGGACCGTATATGGGTACCCAAGTGGGGAGGTGTACGCACCTTGGCCATGGATGAAGCACATAAGACACGATATTCTATTCATCCTGGCGCAGACAAGATGTACCACGATTTCAAAGATCTGTACTGGTGGCCAGGCCTAAAGAAAGACATTGCCACATACGTCAACAGATGCTTGACATGCTCGAAAGTTAAAGCTGAACATCAAAAACCATCGGGACTGTTACAACAACCTGAGATTCCCGAATGGAAATGGGAGAATATAGCCATGGATTTCATTACCAAGCTCCCTAAAACGAGCAGCGAACATGACTCGATATGGGTCGTAGTGGATCGAATGACGAAATCAGCACACTTCTTGCCAATCCGAGAAGACTACAAAATGGACAAGTTGGCGAGATTGTACATCAAAGAGGTCGTGATAAGACACGGAGTGCCGGTGTCAATCATCTCTGACCGTGACGGCCGATTCACTTCACGATTTTGGCAGACACTACAAAAAGCAATGGGCACTCGATTAGACATGAGTACCGCCTATCACCCTCAAACAGATGGCCAAAGTGAACAAACCATACAAACGCTAGAAGACATGGTGAGGGCGTGCATAATTGATTTTGGTGGTAGTTGGGATACTCATTTGCCATTGATTGAGTTCTCTTACAATAACAGCTACCACACCAGCATTGGGTGTGCTCCGTTCGAAGCGCTGTACGGAAGGAAGTGTAGATCACCCGTTTGTTGGGCCGAGATTGGTGAAAGTCAGTTAACAGGCCCAGAGACCATTCAAGAAACAACCGACAAGATCTTCCAAATCAAAGATAGGTTGAAAGCCGCTAGACATCGCCAAAAGAGCTACGCCGACAATCGTCGAAAGCCTCTAGAATTCAACGTTGGGGACCGAGTGCTACTCAAAGTCTCTCCTTGGAAAGGAGTTGTTTGGTTTGGAAAGAAAGGGAAGTTAGCCCCAAGATACGTTGGACCATTCGAGATTACAGAAAGAATTGGTCCAGTGGCTTACCGATTAAGGTTACCACAAGAACTCAATGGTGTGCATGATACTTTCCATGTGTCGAACCTCAAGAAGTGTTTGACTGACAAATCACTTCACATACCCATTGACCATATCAAAATCGACGAAAAGCTTCATTTTATTGAGGAACCCATTGAAGTCATGGATCGTAAAGTCAAACAGTTGAAGCGTAGTAGATACCAATTGTTCGCGTAAGGTGGAATTCAAAATGAGGGCCAGAGTTTACATGGAAACGGGAAGATCAAATGAAACTCAAATACCCACACCTATTCGTGGATGACACTCTTGGACCTAACTCCAGCTGAATTTCGGGACGAAATTCTCTCAACTGGGGGATACTGTGACATCCGTCGCCTTAAGGTCCGTCGAACGACATAAATAAGCATAGAAATATTTTAATGATTCTTCCTTTTCTTCATGAATTCCTACTTTAAGGAATCATGTCTGCTTATTTTCTCTTGTGCCTGTACTTCCTCCGAGAACGTGTGTTAAGCATAAACCTTTTATAAATTTAATCACCATTACCCCAAATATATCATTTTTAATTTCAACATTTGTCATTAATAAAACCATTTTAGATTATCAAATGCCATTAAACACACTTTTAACCTTAATATAACGAACATTTTAAGATCGTAATCAACCGAAACAAATTTTTGGGAAACTCGAGGGTTAAGTGCAGGGACTAAACTTGTAATTTTGCAAACATGGACTGGGTATATAACCCCATTCCCAGCCATTTATCCTCATCTTCCTCTTCTTCACCTCTTCACTCCCTACACACACATTTTCTTCATTCTAGCACCAAAATCTACCCGTGTGGTCTCGTTTTCGTCATCTAGTCTTCGTCTACAACCTCATCTACTCATTTCTAGCAGGTAGACGACTTTGGTTGTCTCTTTTCTTGTCTTTTTACTGCTGTGTTTTCTAGGGTTTCGGGTGCTCGGGTTCATCCGAGCACATGAGGTCGTGTGGGTGCGTGTGTGAGGTCTTTCTGCTTGTGTTTCATGTTTGTGTATGTTTGTTGAGTGTTTATGGAAGTCCTCGTGGTATAAAACTCGTGTTAGAGCAGCTCGGGGGCTGCTCAGCCCGACCAAAGTCGCGATTCTGCAGTTTAGGCGACTGGGTCTGTCATGCGATTGAGCCGTGCGACTGAGTGAGTCGTGCGACTGAATCATGCGTCTAAGTCAATTGTGCGACTGAGTTGTGCGACTAGGCATGTCATGCGACTGAGTCGTGCGACTGGGTGTTTGTATGCGATTGAGTCATGTGTGCGAATGAGTGTATACGATTAAGTCAGGTGTATGAATGATTGTGTGCGATTGAGTCAGGTGACCGACTGAGTGTATGCGATTGTACGTGTTTCGCACGACTGGAGTCCAATCGCATGAATGAAGGTTCAATCGCACGAAAGTAGCTAATTCGCACGATTGAGGGTTGATTCGTGCGCATGGAGGTTGGGTCGTGCGAATGTGTGTGTTGTGTGGTGCGACTGAGTCCAATCGCACGAATGAAGGTTCAATCGCACGAAAGTAGCTAATTCGCACGATTGAAGGTTGATTCGTATGAATGGAACGTGGGTCGAGCGTCTAGTCCTGTTGTGTGACTGATGATGAGTGTGAATTTCCCTTGAACGTCTGATGATGATAAGGCAACATCAGTAAAAGTGTCATTGCTTGACCCCAAAGATTAAAGTCAATGCTATCAACATGCACATACTATTTCAATTGAAATAAACCTAACATTTTACAATTACCGACAACCCATTTGAAACTACAAATACTTAACAAGTGTCATCTTTCATAACAATGAGATCTTTACAAGGATGTCATAAGCAATGACGACTACTCGTAGTACTTGGATCTACATAAGATCTGATACGTGTGTCCGCTTGTGTGTGTGTGCCACCCACGACCGAACCGATACAACCCGAACCAACCAAACATTACTATACGCTTTATACATATCATTAATGCTTGACAATAACTGTCAATAGGTGTTTGACCGATCATTGCATTCAACTGTTGGAAATCTCGACTTTCATACTTACCACTTAACATGTGAGTTTCGTGGCCCCTTTTTATGCTTATATTACTTTACAAACATTTACAAACATGGGGAAAAGTATTCTCGCCCGTTTTCTATGCTGTACAACGTACATACAATTTTCATACAAGGAATCAACGTGATACTGTGTTGCAAGTACTTATCTGATACATGCTTGGGTCTGCTGTGTGTTTCTATCTTTGCAACAATTTAATTCCAGTGTGGGAACCGACGGTTAGGTATTGGTAGTACTACTGGGTTGACATCCCCACCCCTGTTCGATGGTATACTAGTTGGTACCATCAGTGGCCAGGAACGGGCCCTTGGGTGAATATATGTCGACAATTTCTTTGTGTACGTCGTTATATTTGGTTGCAAAGCTCATGTCATGTGATTTTACTTGTGTATATAACTGTATTCACGGTATTCCATATCATTTACTTTATACAACATCACTTACACCTTTATTACTTAAACCTGCGAGCTCACCAACAATTTTGTTGACCATTTTGAGCATATCTTTTCAGGTGATCATGCTAGCTGAGGTTCTAGGTGTGCTGCCTTAGTGGAGACCCTAGGATGCATTTTTCGGGCCAAACTTGTCTTTTTGAAAACAATTGTTGTAACTGTTTCAAACAACATCATACTTTGTAACTTGTTCCCGGGTTGTGGGAATTGCTATGTTTACCATATATCATGTTTATGCTTATGGCTATGTTTTCGTGAATACTGACTAAACACGACACAAGTCCCCTTGTTGTCGGGTGTCGTCATGACACGCATGTCATCATTATTATTATTGCATCTCTATCGCTTACCATGTGTTATGACGATTCCCGTCTCGTCGCAACCCCGTGTTTCCGCTCTTAGCGGGGGTGTGACAACTTGTTTGACAGGCAGTGAAGGACTATGTGAAGCAGGAACTTTCAGTTGCAGGAGAAATTAAACTTGTATACCGTTGATCTTCTCATATCACCACCATATCCCATCTGGGTATATGTGTCATCTAGGTCTGATTTGGGGAATCCGTAAGAGAGACTTCATCATGAAGCTCTAGATGCTCCGTGATGATTTGTTCACATAGGATCAAATCCTGACCACATGTGCTCAACCTAATAACCCTAACTCCGTTCATGGTTTCAATCTGAGCATTTCCCTAGAATTCTGCCATGTGATTTGAGTAAACGATGGGGTTAACAGTTAGGGTAGTATAGTAACTGGATTGGGTAAGAAAATAGATGATTTCAAAGAAGTCAGCATCCTTGGAAGAGTCAAGAAGTGCGACTTGGTTGTGCTGAGGGTTTAGTGCCTTTTTTGGGAAAGTTGCAGAGGAATTGAGTTTGATTTTGGGTAGATTGAAGACAAAGGAAGCTTTGGGCAGTAAAATTGGTATAAAAATTTAAGAAGTGAGTAGGGAGTATTTAAATGGGTGAGAATGGCCGATGGATAAGGTGAAGTGATGGTTTGGGGTATGATGTGACAAGGGCGGTAAGGTTAAATCTATTTTAAAATATTCTGACATCATTAATGAAATCTTTGCTTTTTACAGAGTGGGGCCCAAAAGATTTCCATTACACAGTAAAGCTTTCTTCCGAGGGTAAAAGTTCTTCTGAAGCCAAATTTACTTCCTAAGGTAAATTTATCCTAAGAGAAATTTACTTCTGAGAGTAAGAAGGTCTTCTGAATGAAGAAATTTTCAGGCTTCGGAAGGAGATTTGATATACCATCAAATACTCTTTCAAGGCTAAAAACCCTTCGGAAGATGAAAACAACTTGAAGGAATTTTCCTTCGGAAGATACAGAAAATCTCTTCCTAGGGTTAATTTCTCTTCGGAAGAACTCATACTTAACAAATTTTGAAGAAATACCTTTTGTAACAGGGCTTAGATTGTTTTGACTAAGACAAGACACATTTTGAAAAGGTTTCCAAATGAGATGGACTAATTAATGTTTATCATCCTAATAGTCGTAATAAGATACTTAAATCTTTGTTCATCAAATGCTTTGGTGAACAAATCAGCATATTTTTCATTTGAATCAACTTTGACTAGTCTAATCAGATTTTTCTCATGAATAACTCTACTGAAATGGTACCTGATGAGAAATCAGATGATGGACACTTTGTTGGATACTCTTCCCAAGATAGGCTTATAGAGTATACAATCTCAGAACTAGAGTAGTTGAGGAGTCAGCAATGTGACTTTCAATGAGTACACTCCTAGTGTGAAAGGTTCTGGTCCTGATTGGCTATTTGATCTTGATTTAGGTACCAACTGTTTTAACAAATCTTGTGAGCATGTTTTAGGATCTACAAATATATTATCAACAGGTGATCCTGATCCAAGATTTGAGCAAAGAATACCATCAAGCTAAACTACTTCAACTTCAGTTGTAACTAACCCTGCAAATGGAGTTTCTATCAGCACAACAATGACAAATCCAACTGATACTTCTGGGGTGCCTTCAAATTCCAGCTTAGAGACATAAAAATCAGATGAAGCAGCTTCAAATGTAAAAGGAACTGGTGGTGGTGAAAGTGATCAAGAATTTCTTAATGCTGACAACCACTCCATTGAAGACAATATTAACGATATCACACACTCATTGGATCAAGCCTCTCTTGATAAGTGTACCGATGTGGCAGATGAATCATCAATGCCAGATCTAAAATTCTCTAATTTAGATCTCTCCAAGCAACTTTCTATGATCCCTCAACTAAAGATCCACAAGTCTCACCCCACCATAAACATCATTGGAAATGTTGAAACAGGAGTAAGAACAAGAGGACAAACCCATGATGCAAATGTTGTCTCCACTCTTGTTTCCTATCCCAGATATAGCCTTAGAAAATTGATGAGGCTTTAAAGGATGGAAGTTGGGTTGAAGCTATGTAAGAGGAGCTGCTTTAGTTCAAAAGGCAAAAGGTTTGGAACTTATGTCCCTCCTCAAGGAAGACTACCATAGGAACCAAATGGATGTTTAGAAATAAGAGGGATGATAGGTCTTGTCATAAAAAACAAGCCTTGACTAGTTTTCCAAGAATATACACAAGAAGAAGGAATTGACTACACAGATGTCTTTGCTCATGTGGCAAGACTTGAAGCTGTTAGGATATTCTTAGCTTTTGCTGCATCCAAGGATTTCAAGGTCTACCAACTTGATGTCAAGTGTGCTTTTCTCTATGGAGTTATTGATGAAGAGGTGTATGTCAGACAACCACCTGGGTTTGCAGATCCTGATCATCCTGATTATGTCTGTAGGCTTGATAAAGCTTTTTATGGACTGCACCAAGCACCAAGGAAGTGGTATGAGACTCTATCTCAGTATCTCTATCAGCATGGCTACAAAAGGGGTACTAGAGATAGAACTCTCTTTATCAAAGGAACAGGGAATGACTTAATGCTAGTTCAAGTGTATGTAAATGACATTATCTTTGGGTCAATTAATCCAAAGCTCTACAAAGACTTTGAGAAGCTGATGTGTGACAACCGACCTACAGGTCATAATTCTAACCTTATCAACCTGCATCATTACCCATTCAATTAATATTAATGTTAATATCATTACCAATATTACTATTAGCATTATTAATATTGTTGTTATTTTTCACCATTTTTGTTATTTCATGTGCCTTTTTGTGATGATTTAGATAGTTCAAGCTTTAGCTCAGAAAAACTTAGTGTCCCGAGAAAGTTAATTAGTCACCCTTGGAAAAATTAAATCGTAGTTGAAACATTAAATTGTGTGCATACACACTTAAATTTTGGTTAATGCATGCATGATCATGCACAAGAGACATCAACTAACTAAATTAAACCACCCAATATTCTACACTATACTACAAAATAACACCATAATAAAAATTTTGATTAAAACTTAAATTTAAAAACTCCCTCACAAGAGGCCAAACTCGACCGCCCCTCCCTTCACCACTCTCCACTCTTCTACATCACCTCTCTATCCACCATTACCATTCCATGCAATCTTCCCATCTCTATACACACACACACACACTCCTCTCACTCTGTCCACTCTTCCTCTCAGTTTTTTTTTCTCCAGAAAACACACACCACACCACAATTTCTCTCTAGTTCAAGCCCCATAATTCGAAGAACACAACATCACAAGGATCGACCAAGCTCAAAACCGCAAGAAAGTGAAGTTTTGTGAGCTTTTGGTGCATGGTTCATACAAGCTCAAGATACTCCAGCCTTGTTTGAAGCTTTCCAAGTCGTTTTTGTTTCTCTACACTTCCCAAATCATGAACTACACAAAGTGTAAGCATCAACCCACTCGAACTAAGCTATGTCTTGTGTTATTTCTTCATTTTTCACTCAAAAACCTTACTCTCTTTGTTATAACAGAAGTCTACTGCTATCATATTGTTCTTGAGGAGTTTTGTAACGTTCTTGAAGGTATCTCACTTGTTACATAAGTCATTTTATAGGTGTAACCCGATTTACACCTAGAAAAGCCTCTTTTTAGGTGTTATTACACCATCTAACTTGCACATCTTGTAATCTCCCAAAGCCATGTTTGTAACCTGCTCAAAATCATTTTTCTAACCTTATAATAACCTGCTTTTAAAGTTACAAAAGGTTTGGGTAATGTTTAATCACAAGTTATAACGTTTTACACATGTGTAATGGATGAAAATAGTGTAATCTCTAAGTTTCCATCTTGTTCATGAGTTGTTTGATGAACCCGTGAGTTAGGCATGTTATTTCAGTAGGTTTTGGATGATATTGGGTGTATGATGAGATGTTCATGGCTGAAAATAATAAAGTCAGAGACTTGTAGGCAATTTGGACATATTCAGGGACCCGAAAAGTGATAAAACGACTTAAAATAAGAAAACATGGACTCTAACCATATTAAAAAGAACTCCATGCTCTAAAAGAGTTAATAAAGTGTTTGGACCGGATTTGTTGATTAAATGGTCAAAAGACAAGTTAAAATGGGATTTTTTAAACTAAAATCGGGTATTAACCGGGTGACGTTTTGAGGAAAATCCTAGAAATAATGGTATAAGATCAAAACTCATAGAAAACATATTATTTCAGTAAGATAGTGCCATAAGATTTTTAAAGATGATAAAAATTGGTCAAACAAGTTTTTAAACAGCATTTACGGGTAAAAACGCGTTATAACGGGTTAAACTTAAAATTTAGACTTTCATAAAAAAAGAGCTTGAAATATATTTTTACAGATTAAAAATTTTTAAAAATTCCTTAAAATAATATTTAATGGATCTAAGACTAAAAATATGGAAATCAACACTTAACCGTTAAAAACCTCCGGTTTTACCGTAACCGGTAACGTAAGACATAAAAATATAAAAACCCGGATTTAAAATCAGAAAACTTGGTGTAAACTTACTCAAAATAAGTTACTTAACTTCAAGAACCTAATATATGGCCATAAAAGTCATTAAATGCAAGAAATCAAACTTTGGGGTAGAAATTGTAAATTTTGGAAACTTGGAGGATTAAACTGTATTTGCTAAACTTCAATAAACCGACCCCTTGGACTAATAATAATTTAGAAGACTTAAACTAACTTGTATACATGGTCCAACATGGTAAATCATATATTCTTTCCTAAGAAACCCTAACTTTCTATAAAAGGAAACTTTTTATATAAAGACTTAGCAAACCAAAAGCTAGTAAGACATTAACCTCATGACACACCTAGTGCATCTCCATAACCCTAGAGTTAGTTAAATCTTAAATCTTGATGGTAGGGTGCTAGACTTGAGACTCTTTCCCAGCACATGAAGAACCCTTTTTCTTGAATTTTAAGGTGAGTTTTAGTGTTCCCTTTTTACTATTGTTTTGGGGATGAAACATGCTATACTTGAAATGAAATATTTTTGGAGCTATTGATGATGCTTGAATGTTGGGTTAATGTTAGAACCTGCTTATATTTTTATCACGATCATTAATTCTTGTGTGAACCGCTTGTTTTATATTGGTAGATCTACTTGGGGAATCCCCCACACATAGTGCCTTCCGTGATGAATGGGAAGGGTACCACACTGAAATCCTGCGGGGTCGTTTGTGACATATGACAAGTTTTTATAAGATACTAGGTGAACCATCCGGCAGGTATGGTCCACTGTTTTGAGGCTCAGTTCTTCCTTCGGGATTAATCGGTAAAACACAACTTTTGAAGAGGCTAGCCGAGACTGAGTGCAAGGTTGATTGTGATCCCCCCCCATAACAGTGAATCTTTGATTCTTTTAAATCAAATCTTGATTCTATTGAATCCTTTTGTTTTTAATCTTTAAGTACTTGAATTCACCAACTTTTTAGTTGACACAAATTCTTTTTGAGCATGTTTCAAGTAATCCATGAAGGGACTCTAGCAGTTGTCGAAGACCTAGACCTAGCACCGTGACCATGGCATTGGCTTATTTGACTTTTAAAACATTTTGAACAATTTATAACTATTGTTGATGAATACATTTTGTCTTAATATTGGATGTACAATTCATTGGGGGCTAGCCTTGTTACTATCCTTGGTTTCTTTTGAACTTTAATGCGATGTGATATTCTCTCCTTTTGTGCTCTTATGATGGTTTGTTTCCACTGCCATATGTGTTGCTAGTCTGTGACGTCCCACCCTATCTGGGCCCGGGGTGTGACAAATTGATATTAGAGCCAAAGTTTGTAGAGAAGTCGGGAATACCATAGTAGACCCTAGGCTACAACCCTGATACCTTATGACCGTCCTTGTGGGAAAGTGTTGGGATGATCGGGTTGGGTAAATTGATGATTAAACTTGATCAATGTAATCATGAATTTACCGGACGCGTAAGTTCCAGCGTGGACCTTTTGGTAATGATTGGATTTTTATCTGTTTGAAGCTTATGATTTCTGAAATTTCTTTTGAAGTGGTCTAAAGGCTTTTTCTAAATTTAAACTACTCTACATGTTGCTATTTGAAGAAGCTGTTGATATCTGATACTACTACTTACTCATACCTCTGGTTATTGATACTATTGGAATGTTGATACTATTGCCATCACTACCTTAAGTACTATTATTATTACAATCATGAGCCATGAAAACCAAATTACTCATGATATTTCTTGCAGGACATCAAGAACTATGGCTGACAAGGTAAGGCACCGGCATACCCCACTGAAGGGAGTGCACCATCTGGGAGCCTCAAGAAGGCGACACCGCGAATGGAGTACGAAGAGTATATGAGGAGATGCAGACATCCAGGATGAATATCCTTCACATCCAACGACACCGAGCCGTCAGGAAACTCTTCCTCGACATCCCCCTCAAGGAGCTGGACGCGTTCCCATTCACCTCATGTCGCAGTTCCTACCCACTCACCTATCCCACCTATGAGGGATAGGGGTGCACGTGTGATCATCTGCCCACGCAAGAGTGCAAGGTCAGGTCCCTCAGTCTCCTTTAGGATGCCACCTCCTCCTCCACCACCTGTTAGGATTCCGACACCTGCACCTCCGTTATTTGACCCACTCCACCACCACCCACATGACGACCACTGGATTCCACCAAGGCGCATCATGTATGATGGCCCTAGTGTGCTAGCTGGTGACAGGTACTCCTTGTCTAGCCGCCGGGCAAGCGACGTAGGTCCATCTGATGCTACTCTGGACGAGATTCTGAAGACCGTTCGTTGCCACGAGCTAACGCTCCAGCACGCTACTCGGACCTCTCAGTCATGATGGCTTCGCACGGGATCCAGCGGTTGGAGAAAGAACAGAGGAAGAAGAACTTGGGATGGCTAGGGTGGTTGAAGAAAAAGTGGATGTGAGGGCTTGGAGGGGATGTGGGATTATCTGTCTTATACACAGTTGAAGGAAACTATTTCTATGATTATCTAAAACTATTATTATTATTATGGGGGTGATGGTACCTTCCAACTTGTAAGAGTGTAACTCTAACACTATTATGTTTGCTGATACTACTAACTCTATCTCTCTATGAAACTATTTTAATTGATGATAAAACTTTGTTGAGCTATTTATATTGAATTGCAATGTGTCATGTTATGCGTTGCGAATATTGACACGTGTCCATTATGGATGAATTGTATTAAGCTAATTTAATGAAACATTTTCTTGATTAGAGATATTTAGTGGTGTATATGATACACTCCCTCTTCCTAGGATGCGATAGTTTAGGGTAAATGATGCATGGGCTACTCGAAACCAATTATGATATGCTAAACAAAAATTTATCTATGATGCTATCAGAATGCCGACTAGGAGAGGAACCCACATTGAAAGACGAGGAACTACTAGAGGCCAGCGCGAAGGGGCTAGACAAACCGGAAACCAAACCCCTAATCCACCAGGAACCCCTCATGGAGAAAATGCTAACAAAAGGAACGATGAAAGAATTGCCAACCATGTTGCACAAGAGATTGTAAACGCTATTCCTACCATTATAGCCCAGATCAATGCAGACCGGAGTAATCCCGGTGGTGATGATATATTCGCAAACAACGAGGGAAATAACGAGGAAGCTGAAGCACTAAAGAATGGATGCTCCTACAAAACTTTCATGGCATGCAAGCCAAAAGACTTCTATGGCACTGAGGGTGCGATAGAGACGTACCGATGGACCGATGAAATGGAAGCTGTCTTGGACATCAGTGAGTGTAAAATGGACCACATGGTGAGGTTCGTATCCCAGTCACTCAAGGGATCAGCTATGGAATGGTGGAAGACGGTTATTCAGCCACGGGGAAGGAACGCTTCTAACTGAATGAGCTGGACCGATTTCATGGAACTGATAACCAGCAAATACTACCTCATCAACCAACTAGAGAAACTAGAGTCTGAATTCCTGAGCCTGGAGATGAAGGGTCCTAATTACACTAAGTACTCAACTACTTCTTATCCCTGTCTCGACTGATGCCACACTTGGTGACACCGGAATCTAAGGGTGTAGTGCGTTTCATTTGGGGACTGCATCCTAGAGTCAGGGGAATGGTTCAATCTTCCACGCCGTTAACCTTACAAGTTGCGGTTGACTTTACCAGCAGTTGACTGATGATTTCGTTAGGGCTGGATAGACTGAGCAAACCAGGACTAAAGAGAAGAGGAAGTCGATAGGTGAGAAAAGGAAGTGGTTTGATGTGAAGGGAGCAATTGGCAGTAGTAGCAGGTCAAGCAAGAAGAGCTTTGAAGGTATGAGGCACGATGACCAAGGTGGGAAGACAAGGAAGCTATACTCGGGTACGAGCCCATTCTACAACAAGTGCAAACTGCATCATCAAGGGGATTGCAACCCGATGCCTTGCTTCCGATGCAAACGACCAGGTCATTTAATCAAGGATTGTACGTATGTGCTGGGTAAACAATGATATGAATGTGGAGATCTAGTGCACATGAGGAAAAAGTGTCCTAAACGGGGAAGAGATAAGGAGGCCAAACCCAACAAGCCTAAGGGACGACCATTCGTGATGGAGCTAGCCGATGCTCGCAAGGAACCTGATGTGGTCAATGGTACATTCCTTATAAACAACCATCTTGCTACCGTTCTATTTGATACTAAAGCAACTGCTAGTTTTGTCTTTAATGCTTTTAGGCCTTTGATTGACTTGAGTGCATGTAACCTGACTGATCTGATTACCGTAGAATTAGCTGATGGTAACATTGTAGAACTAATGAAGTCATCAAGGATTGTTTAATGAATCTAGCACATTTAAGATAAAACTGATGCCTTTTAAGGTAGGAGGATTCAATGTGGTTGTTGGTTTGGATTGGCTGGCTAAGCATAGAGTCAAAATCGTGTGTGAAGAACGCGTTCTTAGAATACCGTTGAGCGACGGGGAAGTGCTAGTGGTTTGTGGCGAAGTAAGTGACACGCTATGTCCTATGATATCTCATCTGAAAGCTACCAAGAGCCTTAAGAAGGGTTGTCCAACTTTCATAATCTACATAATGAAAGCTAAAGAAGAGAAGAAGATTAAGGATATTCCAATAGTTTCTGAATATCCAGAAGTGTTTCCCGAAGATCTACCGGGACTCCCTCCGAACCGACATGTTGAGTTCCAAATAGATCTACTACCTGGTGCTACACCAGTAGTCAAGGCGCCATATTGACTCGCCCCTCCCGAGATGATAGAACTAATGCTACAGATCCAGGAACTACTCTATAAGGGATTTATTTAACCAAGTGTTTCTCCATGGGGTGCACCGGTATTATTTGTGTAGAAGAAGGATGGAACCCTACGTATGTGTGTTGATTACCGGGAGCTAAACAAGCTGACTATAAAGAATCGTTACCCTCTCCCGAGAATTGACGACCTATTCGATCAACTGCAGGGAGCTAGTTACTTTTCTAAAATAGATTTAAGATCGGGATACAATCGTTGAAGATAAGAGAAGAAGACATACCCAAACGGCCTTCAGGACGAGATACGGATCTCATGAACTGTGTATGTTGCTCGTATCTTGACAAGTTCATGATCGTGTTTATCGACGACATCCTGATCTACTCCCATAGTAAAGAAGAGCATGAGAAACACCTTAAAATGATTCTTGAGTTGCTCAAGAATGAACAACTATATGCCAAGTTCTACAAATGTGAATTTTAGATGCGAGAAATCCAATTTTTAGGGCATGTGGTAAATGAAAATGGGGTTCAAGTTGAACCTTCTAAGATTGAGGCGATTAAGGACTGGAAAGTTCCCGAAACCCCTACCGAGATAAGGCAATTCCTTGGATTGGCCGGATAATACAGAAGGTTTATCAAATACTTCTCGCGCATTGTGCAACCATTGACTACTCTAACAAAGAAAAATACAACCTTTGTGTGGGAACGAGAGCAGTATGAAGCGTTCAAAACACTCAAAGAGAAACTGCGTATTGCACCTATCCTTGATCTCCTAGAAGGAATTGAGGATTTCATGGTCTATTGTGACGCCTCGTCAAGGACTAGGATGTGTGCTAATAAAGTGCAACAAGGTAATTGCTTATGCATCGAGACTACTAAACGATCATGAGAAGAACTACACAACGCATGATCTAGAATTGGGTTTCGTGGTGTTTGCACTCAAAATGTGGAGGCATTATCTCTATGGCATGAAGTGCATTATTTACACTGACCACGGGAGTTTGCAGCACATTCTGGATCAGAAGATGCTAAACATGCGCCAAGAAGATGGGTCGAGTTACAGAATGATTACGAATGTGAAATACGCTACCATCCTGGCAACGCCAATGTAGTGGCAGATTCCTTGAGCCGGAAAGAAAGAGAAAAACCTCCACGCGTCCGTGCCTTAAGGATGAGTGTGTACACCGACCTTATCGCGAGACTAAAGAAAGCACAAGGCGAAGCGCTAAAGGAAGATAAGCTAGCGGAGGAAATGTTAACAGGAATGGAGAAGCAATTAGAGCTGAGCAGGGATGGTATATATAATATTAAGGGAGAAAATGGGTACCAAAGCACGGGGGAATTAGAGAGGTAATCCTCGACGAAGCCCACAAAACTAGGTACTTGGTTCACCCTGGAAGTGACAAGATGTACCATGATCTAAAGGCCCTTTTCTGGTTGCCTGGGATCAAGTAATCCATCTCCGTTTATGTTCGCAAGTGTCTGATGTGAGCCATGGTGAAGGCTAAAAACCAAAAACCTTCAAGGATGTTGCAACAGCCCGAAATTCCAGAGTGGAAGTGGGATAACGTCACAATGGATTTCATCACAAAGCTACCCAAAACTTTTAGGGGTCATGATTCTATTTGGGTAGTAGTGGATAGGCTAACTAAATCAGCTCACTTCTTGCCGATTTGAGAGACTACGACCTCACGAAGCTGTCTCAACTGTATATCAATGAAATAGTGACCAGGCATGGCGTGCCTCTGTCAATCATCTCCGACCTTGATAGCCGCTTCACTTCACGTTTCTGGAGATCACTCCAGCAAGCCTTAGGAACCCGTTTAGGTCTAATCACTGCATACCACCCACAAACTGATGGTTAGAGTGAAAGGACTATTCAAACCCTGGAAGATATGCTAAGAGCTTGCTTGATTGACTTTGGTGGGAACTGGGACAATCATCTTCCTTTAGTAGAGTTCTCCTATAACAATAGTTACCACGCAAGTATAAAGGCAGCTCCATATGAGGCCCTTTATGGTAAGAAATGCCGATCACCGTTGAGCTGGAATGAGATCGGTGACAGCCAAGTAATGGGACTCGACATCGTGTTGGAGACCACCGACAAGATATTTAAAATCATGGAGCATTTGAGAGCAGCCAGGGACTGTCAAAGGAAATATGCTGACAAAACACGAAAACCTTTGGAATTTCAAGTGGGTGATAGGGTAATGCTAAAAGTGGCACCATAGAAGGGTGCCGTGAGGTTTGGTAAGAAAGGAAAGCTAAGCTCAGGATACATTGGACCATTTGAGATACTAGCAAGAATTGGTCTCGTGGCATATAAATTAAAGCTACCTCAGGAGTAAAGGTACATACATGACACCTTCCATGTGTCAAATCTGAAAAAGTGCCTGGTAGACAAGACCTTGGAGATACCATTGAAGGAAGCTAGGATAATAGATAAGTTGAACTTCATGAAAGAGCCCATAGAGATCAATGACCGGCTGGTCATGAAACTCATACGAAGTCGCATACCCAAGGTTAAGGTAAGATGGAATTCTAGGCGAGGACTTAAGTTCACCTTGGAGCGAGAAGATGAAATGAGAAAGAGTTATCCGCACCTCTTCAAAGCCACCGGTTCCGAATCTAATCGAAGCTAAAATTCAGGACGAAATTTCGTAAACGGTGGGAGAATGTGACAACCGACCTCTAGGTCAAAATTCTAACCTTATCAACCTGCATCATTACCTATTCAATTAATATTATGTTAATATCATTACCAATATTATTATTATTGTTGTTATTTTTCACCATTTTTGTTATTTCATGTGCCTTTTTGTGATGATTAGCTAGTTCAAGCTTTAGCTAGGGAAAACTTAGTGTCCCAGGAAAGTTAATTAGTCACCCTTGCAAAAATTAAATCATAGTTAAAACAATTAAATTGTGTGCATACACACTTAAATTTCAGTTAATGAATGCATGATCATGCACAAGAGACATCAACTAACTAAATTAAACCACCAAATATTCTACACTATACTACAAAATAACACCATAATAATAATTTTGATTAAAACTTAAATTTTAAAATTCCCTCACAAGAGGCCAAACTCGGCCGCCCCTCCCTCCACCACTCCCCACTCTTCTACACCACCTCTCCATCCACCACTACCATTCCATGCAATCTTCCCATCTCTATACACACACAACACTCCTCTCACTCTCTCCACTCTTCCTCTCAGTTTCTTCTTCCAGAAAACACACACCACACCACAATTTCTCTCTACTTCCATCCCCTAATTCGAAGAACACAACATCACAAGGATCGGCCAAGCTCAAAACCGTAAGAAAGTGAAGTTTTGTGAGCTTTTGGTGCACGGTACATACAAGTTCGAGATACTCCAGCCTTTTTCTAGATACTCTAGACTTGTTTGAAGCTTTCCAAGTCATTTTTGTTCCTCCATACTTCCCAAATCGTTAACTACACAAAGTGTAAGCATCAACCCACCCTAACTAAGCTATGTCTTGTGTTATTTCCTCATTTTTCACTCAAAAACCTTACTCTCTTTGTTCTAACAGAAGTCTACTTCGATCACCTTGTTTTTGAGGAGCTTTTAACGTTCTTGATGGTATCTCACTTGTTACATAATTCATTGTATAGGTGTAACCCGATTTACACCTAGAAAACCCTCTTTGTGGGTGTTATTACACCATCTAACTTGCATATCTTGTAATCTCCGGAAGCCATGTTTGTAAACTGCTCAAAATCAGTTTTCCAACCTTATAATAACCTGCTTTTATAGTTACAAAAGGTTTGAGTAATGTTTAATCACAAGTTATAATGTTTTACACATGTGTAATGGATGAATATCGTCTAATTTCTAAGTTTCCATATTGTTCATGAGTTTTTTGATGAACCCGTGAGTTAGGAATTTTATTTCAGTAGGTTTTGGATGATATTGGGTGTATGATGAGATGTTAATGGCTGGAAATAATAAAGTCATAGACTTGTAGGCAATTTGGACACTTAACCGGTCATTTACGGGTAAAAAACGCGTTTAACGGGTTAAACTTAAAATTTACACTTTCAACAAAAAGGAGATTGAAATACATTTTAACAGATTAAAAACTTATAAAAAGTCCTTAAAATAATATTAATTGATCTAAGACTAAAAATATGGAAATCAACACTTAACCGTAAAAAACCTCTGGTTTTACTGTAACTAGTAACGTAAGACATAAAAAATATAAAAACCCGGACCTAAAATATGAAAACTTGTGTAAACTTACTCAAAATAAGTGAATTAACTTCAAGAACCTTATATTTGACCATAAAAGTCATTAAGTACAAGAATCAACCTTTGAGGTAGAAATTGTAAATTTTGGAAACTTGGAGGACTAAACTGTAAATTTTGTTAAACTTTAATAAACCGACCCCTTAGACTAATAATCATTTAGAAGACTCAAACTAACTTCTATGTATGGTCCAACATGGTAAATCATGTATTCTTTCCTAAGAAACCCTAACTTTCTATAAAAGGAAACTTTTTATATAAAGACTTAGCAAACCAAAACCTAGTAAGACATTAACCTCATGACACACCTAGTACATCTCCATAAACCTAGAATTAGTGACTTAAAACTTAAATCTTGATGGTAGGTGCTAGACTTGAGACTCTTTCTTGACACACGAAGAACCCTTTTGCTTGAATTTTAAGGTGAGTTATAGTGTTCCCTTTTTACTACTGTTTTTGGGATGAAACATGCTATACTTGAACTGAAACCTTTTATGAGCTATTGTATGATGCTTGAATGTTGACGTAAATGTTAGAACCTGCTTATATTTGTATCACAATGATTATTCTTGTGTGAACCGCTTGTTTTATATGGGTAGATCTACTTGGGGAATCCCCCACACACAGTGCCTTTCATGATGAACGGGAAGGGTACCACATTGAGATCATGCGGGGTCGTTTGTGGCATGTGAAAAGTTTTTATTAGATACTAGGTGAACCATCCGGCAGGTATGGTCCACTATTTTAAGGCTCAGTTCTTCCATCGGGATTAACCGGTAAAACATAACTTTTGAAGAGGTTATCCGGGACTCAGTGCAGGGTCGATTATGATCCCCCCTCCCATAACAGTGAATCTTTGATTCTTTTAAATCAAATGTGGATTCTATTGAATCCTTTTGTTTTTAAACTTTAAGCACTTGAATTCACCAACTTTTTAGTTGACACAATTTTTTTTAGCATGTTTCAGTTAATCCATGAAGGGACTCTAGCAGTTGTTGAAGACCTAGACCTAGCACCTTGACCATGGCATTGGCTTATTTGACTTTTAAAAACATTTTGAACAATTTATGACTATTGTTGATGAATACATTTTGTCTTAATGTTGGATGTACAATTCATTTGGGGGCTAGACCTGTTACTAGCCCTAGTTTCTTTTGATCTTTAAGGCCATGTGATATTCTCTCCCTTTATGCTCTTATGATGGTATGTTTCTGCTGCCATATGTGTTGCTAGTCTGTGACATCCCACCCTACCTAGGCCCAGGGTGTGACATGATGATGGATAAATTTGAAATGAGTGTCATGGGGGAATTCAATTTCTTTCTAGGAATTCAACAGATGCCACTGTCAACTTGCTTCACTTGAATTAGGGTGTTCGATACTCAATTAATAACGTTACTATTAAGATACGATCCAAGGAGTTACACTTTGGAGACCGAATTAAATATGTATTTAAAGTAGTTAAATACGTGACACGAGTTTTGTGGAAAGAATGATTAA
Source organism: Flaveria trinervia (assembly GCA_025506515.1). NCBI lineage: Eukaryota > Viridiplantae > Streptophyta > Magnoliopsida > Asterales > Asteraceae > Flaveria > Flaveria trinervia. Next base: position 74,084 of record JACCIX010000131.1, read on the forward strand.
TTATTTGAGAAATAATTGTTAGTTGTTTAAATAGTTGAATAATGAAAGGGTTCGATTAGTAACTAATAGTTAATTACTTGTTATAGGGTGTAATAGATTAAGGGTTAAAAGTGCATTGTTTATTCTTATAAATATAACACTATAATCCAAAAGCCTAACTTAATTTTTGAAAAAAAGTCGCTACTCTCCTCCCTTCCTCCTCTCGGCCGTACGACGGCAACACCACCGCCAGAAGCCACCGCCGCCACCGTAGCCACAAGGTTGTTCTTGGATCAGATCCCGTTCGTGTCTTGGTATTCTTGCAGAACCTTTGTCTCATCGATGGTGTGAATGTTGGGTTTGTTACAAGTTTAACAAAGATTGTTTAACCATTTAAACAAAACGCAGCGGATATAAAGTGATATAAAATGATATAAAACTTGTTTAGATTCTAAAAATTAACCATTTTAATAACCAATATTACAAACACAAGAACAAGGATCAAATATATGTGAAAAGAAATGCTATCAAACATAAAAAACCATAGGGTGTTCATAGAATACAACCTTTCCAAGAACAAGGAGATATGAGATGGATGATAGATGAAGAAGATGATGCTCTTGAATGTAAGCCTCCAAAGAAGAAGACCTCAAGCAAGTATACCCACAAGCTTCTT
>JACCIX010000173.1:0-95879 GCA_025506515.1 Flaveria trinervia
GAACTAACCTAGATCTACTTGTATTTCGCTTGAAGTGGTGCAAATACGGATTTGCGAATCCAAGACCACTCAACCCACCATTGAATTCTTTTCACTACTCTCAAACTCATCCAAAATACTCCACCACCATCTTTAAGCCCCTCTTGCCTAGAAGATTAACTAAAATGAATCAAAGCGAGAACTCTATTTATAAAATCTCGTATTATGCACCATGGCAACATATTAGTTGCAAAGGACCAGCAAACTTGTCATATTCGTTCAATAAGAATCGAGAGTCAAACCACACTTGTATTAGCGAAATACAAGTAGATCTAGGTTAGTTGATCGTGTGAGTTTGATTCAACTTCTTGTTCATTGATAGCTCTCTACTTTCATTCGACAAGTGTGGTTGACTCTCGATTCTTCTTGAAGGAATACGACAAGTTTGCAGGTCCTTTGCAACTAATATGTTGCCTTGGTACTCAATACGGGATTTTATAAATAGAGTTCTCGCTTTGATTCATTTTAGTAAATCTTCTAGGCAAGAGGGCTTAAAGATGGTGGTGGAGTATTTTGGATGAGTTTGAGAGTAGTGAAAAGAATTCAATAGTGGGTTGAGTGGTCTTGTGTTTAGTTTTAGTTCCAGTTTAAATAATATATACATATATTTCAGTTTTCATTATTTATTGTGATTTTAGTGATCGTTGTGGTAATCGTTGATCAAATTAGTCCCGGAGTGTGTTTAGAAGGTCATAAAATCACAACTCCATAGGATTGAAGGTTGTTACGATAAGATAAGCCTTACCATTCAAGATCTATATCTATTTAGTGTTTTGTAAAAGTATTTCACTAACATGTTATGCTTTCGAGAATTCTTGGATTCACAAATCCCTATTTGCACCACTTCAAGCGAAATACAAATAGATTTAGGTTAGTTGATCGTGTGAGTTTGAATCAACTTATTGTTCATTGATCACACATGGAGTTACACCTTTGATAGCTGTCTACTTTCATTCAACGAGTGTGGTTTGACTATCGATTCTTATTGAATGAATATGACAATTTTGCTGGTCCTTTGCAACTAATATGATTCCTTGGTGCTCAATAAGGGATTTTATAAATAGAGTTCTCGCTTTGATTCATTTTAGTTGATTTTCTAGGCAAGAGGGCTTAAAGATGGTAGTGAGGTATTTTGGATGAGTTTGAGAGTCGTGAATAGATTTCAATGGTGGGTTAAGTGGTCTTGTGTTCAGTTTTCGTTCCGGTTTAAATAATATATACATATATTTCAGTTTTCATTATTTATTGTGATTTTAGTGATCGTTATGGTAATCGTTGATCAAATTAGTCCCGGAGTGTGTTTAGAAGGTTACAAAATCACAACTCCATAGGATTGAAGGTTGTTACGATAAGATAAGCCTTACCATTCAAGATCTATATCTATTTAGTGTTTTTGTAAAAGTATTTCATTAACATGAATCATGTTATGCTTTCGAGAATTCTTGGATTCACAAATCCGTATTTGCACCACTTCAAGCAAAATACAAGTAAATCTAGGTTAGTTGATCGTGTGAGTTTGATTCAACTTCTTGTTCATTGATCACACATCGAGTTACATCTTTGATAGCTATCTACTTTCATTCGACAAGTGTGGTTTGACTCTCGATTCTTATTGAATGAATACGACAAGTTTGCTGGTCCTTTGCAACTAATATGTTGCCATGGTACTCAATACGGGATTTTATAAATAGAGTTCTTGCTTTGATTCATTTTAGTTGATTTTTTAGGCAAGAGGAGCTTAAAGATGGTGGTGGAGTATTTTGGATGAGTTTAGGAGTAGTGAATAGAATTCAATAGTGGGTTGAGTGGTTATGTGTTCAGTTTTAGTTCCGGTTTAAATAAGGTATACATATATTTCAGTTTTCATTATTTATTGTGATTTTAGTGACCGTTATGGTAATTGTTGATCAAATTAGTCTCGGAGTGTGTTTAGAAGGTTACAAAATCACAACTCCATAGGATTGAAGGTTGTTACGATAAGCTATGCCTTACCATTCAAGATCTATATCTATTTAGTGTTTTTGTAAAAGTATTTCATTAACATGAATCATGTTATGCTTTCGAGAATTCTTGGATTCACAAATCCGTATTTGCACCACTTCAAGCAAAATACAAGTAGATCTAGGTCAGTTGATCGTGTGAGTTTGATTCAACTTCTTGTTCATTGATCACACATCGAGTTACATCTTTGATAGCTATCTACTTTCATTCGACAAGTGTGGTTTGACTCTCGATTCTTATTGAATGAATACGACAAGTTTGTTGGTCCTTGCAACTAATATGTTGCCATGGTACTCAATACGGGATTTTATAAATAGATTTCTTGCTTTGATACATTTTAGTTGATTTTTTAGGCAAGAGGAGCTTAAAGATGGTGGTGGAGTATTTTGGATGAGTTTAAGAGTAGTGAATAGAATTCAATAGTGGGTTGAGTGGTTATGTGTTCAGTTTTAGTTCCGGTTTAAATAATATATACATATATTTCAGTTTTCATTATTTATTGTGATTTTGGTGACCGTTATGGTAATTGTTGATCAAATTAGTCTCGGAGTGTGTTGTAGAAGGTTACAAAATCACAACTCCATAGGATTGAAGGTTGTTACGATAAGATAAGCCTTACCATTCAAGATCTATATCTATTTAGTGTTTTGTAAAAGTATTTCATTAGCATGTATCATGTTATGCTTTCGAGAATTCTTGGATTCACAAATCCGTATTTGCACCACTTCAAGCAAAATACAAGTAGATCTAGGTTAGTTGATCGTGTGAGTTTGATTCAACTTCTTGTTCATTGATCACACATCGAGTTACATCTTTGATAGCTATCTACTTTCATTCGATAAGTGTGGTTTAACTATCGATTCTTATTGAATGAATACGACAAGTTTGCTGGTCCTTTGCAACTAAGTTGCCATGGTACTCAATACGGGATTTTATAAATAGAGTTCTTGCTTTGATTCATTTTAGTTGATTTTTTAGGCAAGAGGAGCTTAAGATGGTGGTGGAGTATTTTGGATGAGTTTAGGAGTAGCGAATAGAATTCAATAGTGGGTTGAGTGGTTATGTGTTCAGTTTTAGTTCCGGTTTAAATATATATACTTTATTTCATTTTTCATTCATTATTTATTGTGATTTTAGTGACCGTTATGGTAATTGTTGAACAAATTAGTCTCGGAGTGTGTTTAGAAGGTTAGAAAATCACAACTCCATAGGATTGAAGTTGTTACGATAAGCTATGCCTTACCATTCAAGATCTATATCTATTTAGTGTTTTTGTAAAAGTATTTCAGTAACATGAATCATGTTATGCTTTCGAGAATTCTTGGATTCACAAATCCGTATTTGCACCACTTCAAGCAAAATACAAGTAGATCTAGGTTAGTTGATCGTGTGAGTTTGATTCAACTTCTTGTTCATTGATCACACATCGAGTTACATCTTTGATAGCTATCTACTTTCATTCGACAAGTGTGGTTTGACTCTCGATTCTTATTGAATGAATACGACAAGTTTGCTGGTCCTTTGCAACTAATATGTTGCAATGGTACTCAATACGGGATTTTATAAATAAGTTCTTGCTTTGATTCATTTTAGTTTTTTTTAGGCAGAGGAGCTTAAAGATGATGTAGGAGTATTTTGGATGAGTGTAAGAGTAGTGAATAGAATTCAATAGTGGGTTGAGTGGTTATTTGTTCATTTTAGTTCCGGTTAAATAATATATACATATATTTCAGTTTTCATTATTTATTGTGATTTTAGTGACCGTTATGGTAATTGTTGATCAAATTAGTCTCGGAGTGTATTTAGAAGGTTACAAAATCACAACTCCATAGGATTGAAGGTTGTTACGATAAGATAGCCATACCATTCAAGATCTATATCTATTTAGTGTTTTGTAAAAGTATTTCATTAGCATGTATCATGTTTGCTTTCGAGAATTCTTGGATTCACAAATCCGTATTTGCACCACTTCAAGCGAAATACAAGTAGATCTAGGTTAGTTGATCTTGTGAGTTTGATTCAACTTCTTGTTCATTGATCACACATCGAGTTACATCTTCGATAGTTGTCTACTTTCATTCGACAAGTGTGGTTTGACTCTCGATTCTTATTGAATATACGACATTTGCAGGTCCTTTGCAACTAATATGATTCCTTGGTGCTCAATAAGGGATTTTATAAATAGAGTTCTCGCTTTGATTCATTTTAGTTGATTTTCTAGGCAAGAGGGCTTAAATATGGTGTGAGGTATTTTGGATGAGTTTGAGAGTCTTGAAAGATTTCAATGGTGGTTGAGTGGTCTAGTGTTCAGTTTTCGTTCCGGTTTAAATAATATATACATATATTTCAGTTTTCATTATTTATTGTGATTTTAGTGACTGTTATGATAATCGTTGATCAAGTTAGTCTCGGAGTGTGTTTAGAAGGTTACAAAATCACAACTCCATAGGATTGAAGGTTGTTACGATAAGATAAGCCTTACCATTCAAGATCTATATCTATTTAGTGTTTTGTATAAGTATTTCATTAACATGTATCATGTTATGCTTTCAAGAATTCTTGGATTCACAAATCCGTATTTGCACCACTTCAAGCGAAATAGAAGTAATCTAGGTTAGTTGATCGTGTGAGTTTGATTCAACTTCTTGTTCATTGATCACACATCGAGTTACATCTTCGATAGCTCTCTACTTTCATTCGACAAGTGTGGTTTGACTCTCGATTCTTCTTGAAGAATACGACAAGTTTGCAGGTCCTTTGCAACTAATATGTTGCCTTGGTGCTCAATACGGGATTTTATAAATAGAGTTCCGCTTTGATTCATTTTAGTTAATCTTCTAGGCAAGAGGGGCTTAAAGATGGTGGTGGAGTATTTTGATGAGTTTGAGAGTAGTGAAAAGAATTCAATAGTGGGTTGAGTGGTCTTATGTTTAGTTTTAGTTCCAGTTTAAATAATATATACATATATTTCATTTTTCATTATTTATTGTGATTTTAGTGATCGTTGTGGTAATCGTTGATCAAATTAGTCCCGGAGTGTGTTTAGAAGGTCATAAAATCACAACTCCATAGGATTGAAGTTGTTACGATAAGATAAGCCTTACCATTCAAGATCTATATCTATTTAGTGTTTTGTAAAAGTATTTCACTAACATGTTATGCTTTCGAGAATTCTTGGATTCACAAATCCCTATTTGCACCACTTCAAGCGAAATACAAATAGATTTAGGTTAGTTGATCGTGTGAGTTTGAATCAACTTGTTGTTCATTGATCACACATGGAGTTACACCTTTGATAGCTGTCTACTTTCATTCAACGAGTGTGGTTTGACTATCGATTCTTATTGAATGAATATGACAAGTTTGCTAGTCCTTTGCAACTAATATGATTCCTTGGTGCTCAATAAGGGATTTTATAAATAGAGTTCTCGCTTTGATTCGTTTTAGTTGATTTTCTAGGCAAGAGGGCTTAAAGATGGTGGTGAGGTATTTTGGATGAGTTTGAGAGTCGTGAATAGATTTCAATGGTGGGTTGGGTGGTCTAGTGTTCAGTTTTCGTTCCGGTTTAAATAATATATACATATATTTCAGTTTTCATTATTTATTGTGATTTTAGCGACTGTTATGATAATGGTTGATCAAATTAACATGTATCATGTTATGCTTTCGAGAATTGTTGGATTCACAAATCCGTATTTGCACCACTTCAAGCGAAATAGAAGTAGATCTAGGTTAGTTGATCGTGTGAGTTTGATTCAACTTCTTGTTCATTGATCACACATCGAGTTACATCCTCGATAGCTCTCTACTTTCATTCGACAAGTGTGGTTTGACTATCGATTCTTATTGAATGAATATGACAAGTTTGCTGGTCCTTTGCAACTAATATGATTCCTTGGTGCTCAATAAGGGATTTTATAAATAGAGTTCTCGCTTTGATTCATTTTAGTTGATTTTCTAGGCAAGAGGGCTTAAAGATGGTGATGAGGTATTTTGGATGAGTTTGAGAGTCGTGAATAGATTTCAATGGTGGGTTGAGTGGTCTTGTGTTCAGTTTTCGTTTCGTTTAAATAATATATACATATATTTCAGTTTACATTATTTATTGTGATTTTAGTGATCGTTATGGTAATCGTTGATCAAATTAGTCCCGGAGTGTGTTTAGAAGGTTACAAAATCACAACTCCATAGGATTGAAGGTTGTTACGATAAGATAAGCCATACCATTCAAGATCTATATCTATTTAGTGTTTTGTAAAAGTATTTCATTAGCATGTATCATGTTTGCTTTCGGAATTCTTGGATTCACAAATCCGTATTTGCACCACTTCAAGCGAAATACAAGTAGATCTAGGTTAGTTGATCGTGTGAGTTTGATTCAACTTCTTGTTCATTGATCACACATCGAGTTACATCTTCGATAGTTGTCTACTTTCATTCGACAAGTGTGGTTTGACTCTCGATTCTTATTGAATAAATACGACAAGTTTGCAGGTCCTTTGCAACTAATATGTTGCCTTGGTGCTAAATAAGGGATTTTATAAATAGACTTCTCGCTTTGATTCATTTTAGTTAATCTTCTAGGCAAGAGGGGCTTAAAGATGGTGGTGGAGTATTTTGGATGAGTTTGAGAGTAGTGAAAAGAATTCAATGGTGGGTTGAGTGGTCTTGTGTTTAGTTTTAGTTCCAGTTAAATAATATACACATATAATTCAGTTTTCATTATTTATTGTGATTTTAGTGACCATTGTGGTAATTGTTGATGAAATTAGTCCCGGAGTGTGTTTAGAAGGTTACAAAATCACAACTCCATAGGATTGAAGGTTTTTACGATAAGATAAGCCTTACCATACAAGATCTATATCTATTTAGTGTTTTGTAAAAGTATTTCATTAACATGAATCATGTTATGCTTTCGAGAATTCTTGGATTCCCAAATTCTTATTTGCACCACTTCAAGCGAAATACAAGTAGATCTAGGTTAGTTGATCGTGTGAGTTTGAATCAACTTATTGTTCATTGATCACACATCGAGTTACACTTTTGATAGCTGTCTACTTTCATTCAACGAGTGTGGTTTGACTATCGATTCTTATTGAATGAATATGACAAGTTTGCTGGTCCTTTGCAACTAATATGATTCCTTGGTGCTCAATAAGGGATTTTATAAATAGAGTTCTCGCTTTGATTCATTTTAGTTGATTTTCTAGGCAAGTGGGCTTAAAGATGGTGGTGAGGTATTTTGGATGAGTTTGAGAGTCGTGAATAGATTTCAATGGTGGGTTGAGTGGTCTAGTGTTCAGTTTTCGTTTCGGTTTAAATAATATATACATATATTTCAGTTTACATTATTTATTGTGATTTTAGTGATCATTATGGTAATCGTTGATCAAATTAGTCTCGGAGTGTGTTTAGAAGGTTACAAAATCACAACTCCATAGGATTGAAGGTTGTTACGATAAGCTATGCCTTACCATTCAAGATCTATATCTATTTAGTGTTTTTGTAAAAGTATTTCAATAACATGAATCATGTTATGCTTTCGAGAATTCTTGATTCACAAATCCGTATTTGCACCACTTCAAGCAAAATACAACTAGATCTTGGTTAGTTGATCGTGTGAGTTTGATTCAACTTCTTGTTCATTGATCACACATCGAGTTACATCTTTGATAGCTATCTACTTTCATTCGACAAGGTGTTTGACTCTCGATTCTTATTGAATGAATACGACAAGTTTGCTGGTCCTTTGCAACTAATATGTTGCCATGGTACTCAATACGGATTTTATAAATAGAGTTCTTGCTTTGATTCATTTTAGTTAATCTTCTAGGCAAGAGGGGCTTAAAGATGGTGGTGGAGTATTTTGGATGAGTTTGAGAGTAGTGAAAAGTATTCAATGGTGGGTTGAGTGGTCTTGTGTTTAGTTTTAGTTCCAGTTTAAATAATATATACATATATTTCATTTTTCATTATTTATTGTGATTTTAGTGACCGTTTGTATAATCGTTGTGGTAACGTTGATCAATTGTCCCGGAGTGTGTTTAGAAGGTTATAAAATCACAACTCCATAGGATTGAAGGTTATTACGATAAGATAAGCCTTACCATTCAAGATCTATATCAATTTAGTGTTTTTGTAAAAGTATTTCATTAACATGAATCATGTTATGCTTTTGAGAATTCTTGGATTCACAAATCCGTATTTGCACCACTTCAAGCGAAATACAAGTAGATCTAGGTTAGTTGATCGTGTGAGTTTGAATCAACTTATTGTTCATTGATCACACATTGAGTTACACCTTTGATAGTTGTCTAGTTTCATTCAACGAGTGTGGTTTGACTATCGATTCTTATTGAATGAATATGAAAAGTTTGCTGGTCCTTTGCAACTAATATGATTCCTTGGTGCTCAATAAGGGATTTTATAAATAGAGTTCTCGCTTTGATTCATTTTAGTTGATTTTCTAGGCAAGAGGGCTTAAATATGGTTGTGAGGTATTTTGGATGAGTTTGAGAGTCTTGAAAGATTTCAATGGTGGGTTGAGTGGTCTAGTGTTCAGTTTTCGTTCCGGTTTAAATAATATATACATATATTTCAGTTTTCATTATTTATTGTGATTTTAGTGACTGTTATGATAATCGTTGATCAAGTTAGTCTCGGAGTGTGTTTAGAAGGTTACAAAATCACAACTCCATAGGATTGAAGGTTGTTACGATAAGATAAGCCTTACCATTCAAGATCTATATCTATTTAGTGTTTTGTATAAGTATTTCATTAACATGTATCATGTTATGCTTTCAAGAATTCTTGGATTCACAAATCCGTATTTGCACCACTTCAAGCGAAATAGAAGTAGATCTAGGTTAGTTGATCGTGTGAGTTTGATTCAACTTCTTGTTCATTGATCACACATCGAGTTACATCTTCGATAGCTCTCTACTTTCATTCGACAAGTGTGGTTTGACTCTCGATTCTTCTTGAAGGAATACGACAAGTTTGCAGGTCCTTTGCAACTAATATGTTGCCTTGGTGCTCAATACGGGATTTTATAAATAGAGTTCTCGCTTTGATTCATTTTAGTTAATCTTCTAGGCAAGAGGGGCTTAAAGATGGTGGTGGAGTATTTTGGATGAGTTTGAGAGTAGTGAAAAGAATTCAATAGTGGGTTGAGTGGTCTTATGTTTAGTTTTAGTTCCAGTTTAAATAATATATACATATATTTCAGTTTTCATTATTTATTGTGATTTTAGTGATCGTGTGGTAATCGTTGATCAAATTAGTCCGGAGTGTGTTTAGAAGGTCATAAAATCACAACTCCATAGGATTGAAGGTTGTTACGATAAGATAAGCCTTACCATTCAAGATCTATATCTATTAGTGTTTTGTAAAAGTATTTCACTAACATGTTATGCTTTCGAGAATTCTTGGATTCACAAATCCCTATTTGCACCACTTCAAGCGAAATACAAATAGATTTAGGTTAGTTGATCGTGTGTGAGTTTGAATCAACTTGTTGTTCATTGATCACACATGGAGTTACACCTTTGATAGCTGTCTCTTTCATTCAACGAGTGTGGTTTGACTATCGATTCTTATTGAATGAATATGACAAGTTTGCTAGTCCTTTGCAACTAATATGATTCCTTGGTGCTCAATAAGGGATTTTATAAATAGAGTTCTCGCTTTGATTCGTTTTAGTTGATTTTCTAGGCAAGAGGGCTTAAAGATGGTGGTGAGGTATTTTGGATGAGTTTGAGAGTCGTGAATAGATTTCAATGGTGGGTTGGGGGTCTAGTGTTCAGTTTTCGTTCCGGTTTAAATAATATACATATATTTCAGTTTTCATTATTTATTGTGATTTTAGCGACTGTTATGATAATGGTTGATCAAATTAACATGTATCATGTTATGCTTTCGAGAATTGTTGGATTCACAAATCCGTATTTGCACCACTTCAAGCGAATAGAAGTAGATCTAGGTTAGTTGATCGTGTGAGTTTGATTCAACTTCTTGTTCATTGATCACACATCGAGTTACATCCTCGATAGCTCTCTACTTTCATTCGACAAGTGTGGTTTGACTATCGATTCTTATTGAATGAATATGACAAGTTTGCTGGTCCTTTGCAACTAATATGATTCCTTGGTGCTCAATAAGGGATTTTATAAATAGAGTTCTCGCTTTGATTCATTTTAGTTGATTTTCTAGGCAAGAGGGCTTAAAGATGGTGATGAGGTATTTTGGATGAGTTTGAGAGTCGTGAATAGATTTCAATGGTGGGTTGAGTGGTCCTGTGTTCAGTTTTCGTTTCGGTTTAAATAATATATACATATATTTCAGTTTACATAATTTATTGTGATTTTAGTGATCGTTATGGTAATCGTTGATCAAATTAGTCCCGGAGTGTGTCTAGAAGGTTACAAAATCACAACTCCATAGGATTGAAGGTTGTTACGATAATCTATGCCTTACCATTCAAGATCTATATCTATTTAGTGTTTTTGTAAAAGTATTTCATTAACATGAATCATGTTATGCTTTCGAGAATTCTTGGATTCACAAATCCGTATTTGCACCACTTCAAGCAAAATACAAGTAGATCTAGGTTAGTTGATCGTGTGAGTTTGATTCAACTTCTTGTTCATTGATCACACATCGAGTTACATCTTTGATAGCTATCTACTTTCATTCGACAAGTGTGGTTTGACTCTCGATTCTTATTGAATGAATACGACAAGTTTGCTGGTCCTTTGCAACTAATATGTTGCCATGGTACTCAATACGGGATTTTATAAATAGAGTTCTTGCTTTGATTCATTTTAGTTGATTTTTTAGGCAAGAGGACCTTAAAGATGGTGGTGGAGTATTTTGGATGAGTTTAGGAGTAGTGAATAGAATTCAAAAGTGGGTTGAGTGGTCATGTGTTCAGTTTTAGTTCCGGTTTAAATAATATATACATATATTTCATTTTTCATTATTTATTGTGATTTTAGTGACCGTTATGGTAATCGTTGATCAAATTAGTCTCGGAGTGTGTTTAGAAGGTTACAAAATCACAACTCCATAGGATTGAAGGTTGTTACGATAAGATAAGCCTTACCATTCAAGATCTATATCTATTTAGTGTTTTGTAAAAGTATTTCACTAACATGTTATGCTTTCGAGAATTCTTGGATTCACAAATCCCTATTTGCACCACTTCAAGCGAAATACAAATAGATTTAGGTTAGTTGATCGTGTGAGTTTGAATCAACTTATTGTTCATTGATCACACATGGAGTTACACCTTTGATAGCTGTCTACTTTCATTCACGAGTGTAGTTTGACTATCGATTCTTATTGAATGAATATGACAAGTTTGCTGGTCCTTGCAACTAATATGATTCCTTGGTGCTCAATAAGGGGTTTTATAAATAGAGTTCTCGCTTTGATTCGTTTTAGTTGATTTTCTAGGCAAGAGGGCTTAAAGATGGTTGTGAGGTATTTTGGATGAGTTTGAGAGTCTTGAATAGATTTCAATGGTGGGTTGAGTGGTCTAGTGTTCAGTTTTCGTTCCGGTTAAATAATATATACATATTTCAGTTTTCATTATTTATTGTGATTTTAGTGACTGTTATGATAATCGTTGATCAAGTTAGTCTCGGAGTGTGTTTAGAAGGTTACAAAATCACAACTCCATAGGATTGAAGGTTGTTACGATAAGATAAGCCTTACCATTCAAGATCTATATCTATTTAGTGTTTTGTATATATTTTTCATTAACATGTATCATGTTATGCTTTCAAGAATTCTTGGATTCACAAATCCGTATTTGCACCACTTCAAGCGAAATAGAAGTAGATCTAGGTTAGTTGATCGTGTGAGTTTGATTCAACTTCTTGTTCATTGATCACACATCGAGTTACATCTTCGATAGCTCTCTACTTTCATTCGACAAGTGTGGTTTGACTCTCGATTCTTCTTGAAGGAATACGACAAGTTTGCAGGTCCTTTGCAACTAATATGTTGCCTTGGTGCTCAATACGAGATTTTATAAATAGAGTTCCCGCTTTGATTCATTTTAGTTAATCTTCTAGGCAAAAGGGGCTTAAAGATGGTGGTGGGTATTTTGGATGAGTTTGAGAGTAGTGAAAAGAATTCCATAGTGGGTTGAGTGGTCTTGTGTTTAGTTTTAGTTCCAGTTTAAATATATATACATATATTTCAGTTTTCATTATTTATTGTGATTTTAGTGATCGTTGTGGTAATCGTTGATCAAATTAGTCCCGGAGTGTGTTTAGAAGCTCATAAATCACAACTCCATAGGATTGAAGTTGTTACGATAAGATAAGCCTTACCATTCAAGATCTATATCTATTTAGTGTTTTGTAAAAGTATTTCACTAACATGTTATGCTTTCGAGAATTCTTGGATTCACAAATCCCTATTTGCACCACTTCAAGCGAAATACAAATAGATTTAGGTTAGTTGATCGTGTGAGTTTGAATCAACTTATTGTTCATTGATCACACATGGAGTTACACCTTTGATAGCTGTCTACTTTCATTCACGAGTGTAGTTTGACTATCGATTCTTATTGAATGATATGACAAGTTTGCTGGTCCTTTGCAACTAATATGATTCCTTGGTGCTCAATAAGGGGTTTTATAAATAGAGTTCTTGCTTTGATTCATTTTAGTTGATTTTTTAGGCAAGAGGAGCTTAAAGATGGTGGTGGAGTATTTTGGATGACTTTAAGAGTAGTGAATAGAATTCAATAGTCGGTTGAGTGGTCATGTGTTCAGTTTTAGTTCCGGTTTAAATAATATATACATATATTTCAGTTTTCATTATTTATTGTGATTTTAGTGACCGTTATGGTAATCGTTGATCAAATTAGTCTCGGAGTGTGTTTAGAAGGTTACAAAGTCACAACTCCATAGGATTGAAGGTTGTTACGATAAGATAAGCCTTACCATTCAAGATCTATATCTATTTAGTGTTTTGTAAAAGTATTTCATTTAACATGTATCATGTTATGCTTTCGAGAATTCTTGGATTCACAAATCCGTATTTGCACCACTTCAAGCGAAATACAAGTAGATCTAGGTTAGTTGATCGTGTGAGTTTGATTCAACTTCTTGTTCATTGATCACACATCGAGTTACATCTTTGATAGCTTTCTACTTTCATTCGACAAGTGTGGTTTGACTCTCGATTCTTATTGAATGAATACGACAAGTTTGCTGGTCCTTTGCAACTAATATGTTGCCTTGGTGCTCAATACGGGATTTTATAAATAGAGTTCTCGCTTTGATTCATTTTATTTTATTTTCTAGGCAAGAGGGCTTAAATATGGTTGTGAGGTATTTTGGATGAGTTTGAGAGTCGTGAATAGATTTCAATGGTGGGTTGAGTGGTCTAGTGTTCAGTTTTCGTTCCGGTTTAAATAATATATACATATATTTCAGTTTTCATTATTTATTGTGATTTTAGTGACTGTTATGATAATCGTTGATCAAATTAGTCTCGGAGTGTGTTTAGAAGGTTATAAAATCACAACTCCATAGGATTGAAGGTTGTTACGATAAGATAAGCCTTACCATTCAAGATCTATATCTATTTATTGTTTTGTAAAAGTATTTCATAAACATGAATCTGTTATGCTTTCGAGAATTCTTGGATTCACAAATCCGTATTTGCATCACTTCAAGCGAAATACAAGTAGATCTAGGTTAGTTGATCGTGTGAGTTTGAATCAACTTATTGTTCATTGATCACACATCTAGTTACACTTTTGATAGCTGTCTACTTTCATTCAACGAGTGTGGTTTGACTATCGATTCTTATTGAATGAATATGACAAGTTTGCTGGTCCTTTGTAACTAATATGATTCCTTGGTGCTCAATAAGGGATTTTATAAATAGAGTTCTCGCTTTGATTCATTTTAGTTGATTTTCTAGGCAAGAGGGCTTAAAGATGGTGGTGAGGTATTTTGGATGAGTTTGACAGTCGTGAATAGATTTCAATGGTGGGTTGAGTGGTCTAGTGTTCAGTGTCTAGTGTTCATTTTTCGTTCCAGTTTAAATAATATATACATATATTTCAGTTTTCATTATTTATTGTGATTCTAGTGACTGTTATGATAATCGTTGATCAAATTAGTCTCGGAGTGTGTTTAGAAGGTTACAAAATCACAACTCCATAGGATTGAAGGTTGTTACGATAAGATAAGCTTACCATTCAAGATCTATATCTATTTAGTGTTTTGTATAAGTATTTCATTAACATGTATCATGTTATGCTTTCGAGAATTCTTGGATTCACAAATCCGTATTTGCACCACTTCATGCGAAATAGAAGTAGATCTAGGTTAGTTAATCGTGTGAGTTTGATTCAACTTCTTGTTCATTGATCACACATCGAGTTACATCTTCGATAGCTCTCTACTTTCATTCGACAAGTGTGGTTTGACTCTCGATTCTTCTTGAAGGAATACGACAAGTTTGCAGGTCCTTTGCAACTAATATTTGCCTTGGTGCTCAATACGGGATTTTATAAATAGAGTTCTCGCTTTGATTCATTTTAGTTAATCTTCTAGGCAAGAGGGGCTTAAAGATGGTGGTGGAGTATTTTGGATGAGTTTGAGAGTAGTGAAAAGAATTCAATAGTGGTTTGAGTGGTCTTGTGTTTAGTTTTAGTTCCAGTTTAAATAATATATACATATATTTCAGTTTTCATTATTTATTGTGATTTTAGTGATCGTTGTGGTAATCGTTGATCAAATTAGTCCCGGACTGTGTTAGAAGGTCATAAAATCACAACTCCATAGGATTGAAGGTTGTTATGAAAGATAAGCCTTACCATTCAAGATCTATATCTATTTAGTGTTTTGTAAAAGTATTTAACTAACATGTTATGCTTTCGAGAATTCTTGGATTCACAAATCCCTATTTGCACCACTTCAAGCGAATACAAATAGATTTAGGTTAGTTGATCGTGTGAGTTTGAATCAACTTATTGTTCATTGATCACACATGGAGTTACACCTTTGATAGCTGTCTACTTTCATTCAACGAGTGTGGTTTGACTATCGATTCTTATTGAATGAATACGACAATTTTTCTGGTCCTTTGCAACTAATATGTTGCCATGGTACTCAATACGGGATTTTATAAATAGAGTTCTTGCTTGGTTTCATTTTAGTTGATTTTTTAGGCAGAGGAGCTTAAAGATGGTGTGGTATTTTGGATGAGTTTAAAGTAGTGAATAGAATTCAATAGTGGGTTGAGTGGTTATGTGTTCAGTTTTAGTTCCGGTTTAAATAATATATACATATATTCAGTTTTTATTATTTATTGTGATTTTAGTGACCGTTATGGTAATCATTGATCAAATTAGTCTCAGAGTGTGTTTAGAAGGTTACAAAATCACAACTCCATAGGATTGAAGGTTGTTACGATAAGATAAGCCTTACCATTCAAGATCTATATCTATTTAGTGTTTTGTAAAAGTATTTCATTAACATGATCATGTTATGCTTTCGAGAATTCTTGGATTCACAAATCCGTATTTGCACCACTTCAAGCGAAATACAAGAAGATCTAGGTTAGTTGATCGTGTGAGTTTGAATCAACTTATTGTTCATTGATCACACATCGAGTTACACTTTTGATAGCTGTCTACTTTCATTCAACGAGTGTGGTTTGACTATCGATTCTTATTGAATGAATATGACAAGTTTGCTGGTCCTTTGCAACTAATATGATTCCTTGGTGCTCAATAAGGGATTTTATAACTAGAGTTCTCGATTTGATTCATTTTAGTTGATTTTCTTGGCAAGAGGGGCTTAAAGATGGTGGTGGAGTATTTTGGATGAGTTTGAGAGTAGTGAATAGAATTCAATGGTGGGTTGAGTGGTCTTGTGTACAGTTTTCATTCCGGTTTAAATAATATATACATATATTTCAGTTTTCATTATTTATTGTGATTTTAGTGATCGTTATGGTAATCGTTGATCAAATTAGTCCCGGGGTGTGTTTAGAAGGTTACAAAATCACAACTCCATAGGATTGAAGGTGGTTACGATAAGATAAGACTTAACATTCAAGATCTATATCTATTTAGTGTTTTTGTAAAAGTATTTCATTAACATGTATCATGATATGCTTTCGAGAATTCTTGGATTCACAAATCCGTATTTGCACCACTTCAAGCGAAATAAAGTAGATCTAGGTTAGTTGATCATGTGAGTTTGATTCAACTTCTTGTTCATTGATCACACATCAAGTTACATCTTTGATAGCTGTCTACTTTCATTCGACGAGTGTGGTTTGACTCTCGATTCTTATTGAACGAATACGACAAGTTTGCTGGTCCTTTGCAACTAATATGTTGCCATGGTGCTCAATACGGGATTTTATAAATAGAGTTCTCGCTTTGATTCATTTTAGTTAATCTTCTAGGCAAGATGGGCTTAAATATGGTGATGGAGTATTTTGGATGAGTTTGAGAGTAGTGAAAAGAATTCAATGGTGGGTTGAGTGGTCTTGGATTCACAAATCCGTATTTGCACCACTTCAAGCGAAATACAAGTAGATCTAGGTTAGTTCATCGTGTGAGTTTCATTCAACTTCTTGTTCATTGATCACACACCGAGTTACATCTTTGATATCTATCTACTTTCATTCGACAAGTGTGGTTTAACTCTCGATTCTTATTGAATGAATACGACAAGTTTGCTGGTCCTTTGCAACTAATATGTTGCCATGGTGCTCAATACGGGATTTTATAAATAGAGTTCTTGCTTTGATTTATTTTAGTTGATTTTCTAGGCAAGAGGGGCTTAAAGATGGTGGTGAGGTATTTTGGATGAGTTTGAGAGTCGTGAATAGAATTCAATAGTGGATTGAGTGGTCTTGTGTTCAGTTTTAGTTCCGGTTTAAATTATATATACATATATTTCAGTTTTCATTATTTATTGTGATTTTAGCGACCGTTATGGTAATCGTTTATCAAATTAGTCCGGAGTGTGTTTAGAAGGTTACAAAATCACAACTCCATAGGATTGAAGGTTGTTACTATAAGATAAGCCTTACCATTTAAGATCTATATCTACTTAGTGTTTTGTAAAAGTATTTCATTAACATGTATCATGTTACGCTTTCAAGAATTCTTGGATTCACAAATCCGTATTTGCACCACTTCAAGTGAGATACAAGTAGATCTAGGTTAGTTGATCGTGTGAGTTTGAATCAACTTATTGTTCATTGATCACACATCGAGTTACACCTTTGATAGCTGTCTACTTTCATTCGACTAGTGTGGTTTGACTCTCGATTCTTATTGAATGAATATGACAAGTTTGCTGGTCCTTTGCAACTAATATGATTCCTTGGTGCTCAATAATGGATTTTATAAATAGAGTTCTCGCTTTGATTCATTTTAGTTGATTTTCTAGGCAAGAGGGCTTAAAGATGGTGGTGGAGTATTTTGGATGAGTTTGAAAGTAGTGAAAAGAATTCAATGGTGGGTTGACTGGTCTTGTGTTCAGTTTCCGATCTTCATCAGAGTATTGTTCCTTCTTCTTCGGAACCATTTGATTGGTTTCCGGATTGTTCACCATAGGCTTATGTGGTCCATGTACCACAGATGTCCAACAACCTGAACTGTTAACAGACAGGTAATGAAGCATTCTTCGTTGCCATATGTTATACTCGGTCCTAACCAGCATTGGAGGCTTGGTTGAGGAACCGGTATTGTGAGGATCATTATAAGGAGTAGTCATCTCAGATTCAATCAAATTCGATTAAGCTAAAACAGATTTAGAACAAAACGCAACAACCAATTGAACTAAAAGAGATCTCAAAATAAATGAACGAAAGCGACATAAATTCATAATCTATAACCAGTTCTTGCGAATATGCTAATTCAATCAACACAGATATCAATTAGCAGTTTCAATGATCAATTGTTAGATCGATCAATGATTAACCAGCTCTGATACCACTTGTAGGATCAGTGATCTACGTTTGATTGATTAGAGAGTATAGCAGCGGAATTCAAAAAATGAATTAGCCAATTCACAAGAACGAAACGATATTCAATGAAGAACAAAGACGGTTATAGAAAGAGAAAATTCTGCAAATATTTTCATTCAATATTCGCTTTCGTGGTAACGGATGTCACAATTACAATTAGGTCGACACCTCTTATATAAGAGATGTGACGTCTGCTGATGTCACTTGATAGTGACATCTAACAGAATTATTTCAACTGAAGCACAACTACTGAAGATGTCAAAACAGCTGACATCTCCTTACAAAAATACTAAGTGTTATCAGTTATTATAACTACTGAAAAACATAAAACTACTGAAACTACAACGACTGAAGAACAAGCTCTTCAGTCGTTTTACAAAACTACTGAAAGTAAAAACATAAAACTACTGATATCACAACTACTGAAGAAGTGCTCTTCAGCTGTTGTGACAAACTACTGAAACTTCAGTACTTGATCTTCAGACTTGAACTTCAGACGTTTCATCAGCTGATGACTTCAGTAGATATCATCAGCTGATGTCTTCAGTCTTTGTCTTCAGACTTTGTACACCAGTTGTTGATCTTCAGCACTTGTAAACTCTTCAGCTGTTGTACTTCAGTACTTTGGTCTTCAGCTTCAGCACTTGTGTTCTTCAGCTGTTGTGACTTCAGCACTTTAGTCTTCAGCTGTTGAAGTCTTCAACACTTGATCTTCAGCTGTTGGAGTTTTCAGCACTTGTCGAACTGCTGATGAAGCCTTCAGCAGTTGTTGTGATATCATGTGGGACTTAGAGGTTTTCTGATCATGGCTCATTGGTTCTTTTGGTCTAACAAACTCCCCCTAAACCAATGCAGCCAAAACCTCTAATTTATTTATTTTCCCACTTATTGTTGGCAAAAGGTTGGTCTTTTTCCTTCTTGATCAGTAGAGAAGATGACCCATATAAGCTCCGCCTAGGAAGAAATCTCAGATATTTGTTTGGCAAGATATGAATGGGAACTCTGTTTTGGGGAACTGGACACAGAGTTGTTATCCATTCATGAGATCTACTTCTCGTGTATAAGCCTGTAGGATTCTCTGGTGTATGCTCTGAGAAACATGATTTGTTCTTCCATGGTCAGGTTCTCGGCTTCACCATCAAACAATCCTTCTCGCCCATACAGCTCTGAGATGTACTTGGCCTGTTTACCATTTTTGAGCTCAACTGTTGTAATCTGTCTGTATGCAAACTCATCAGGATGAGTCCCTTCAAGTAACAGACTGAGCTCATTTTGTTTGAAGTTCTCAAGCCTCTTGTAGACTAAACCCTTTTTAATAATTCTGTTCTCTAACATCTTTTGGGGTGGTTGTTTAGTCTCATAGGCCCTCTTGAAGTCTTCGACAATCTCCCAGGGTGATACCTCAAGGGCCACTGTGATCTCTTCATCTACGATCCTTTTGACTTGGCCCTGTATCTCGAAGGAATATCTTTCTTTACAATCCTGTGAGCCACCCTAGGATCAGGCCATACTCTCACCTTTTCCTTCTGATATTGAAATGTGTTGGCGAGAGTGTACAACCTCAGAGCTTCTTTCTTCATGCTAATAATTGATGACGAAGCAGCATAAGCTTTGTCAATGCTTTTCAGCATTTCATCATCATGAAGCTTTTGCTGCTGTTCTTCTTCAATCTTTACTTCACAGCATCCATCTGTGAGGTGGGAGTGATGGGCATGGGTTGGCTTTCGCCAATGTTAGAACTGCAGACAGATGCAGCCTATCTTCTTCCACATCATCCTCTTCTTCTTCTTCTTCTAGCCTCAACACCCTTCTCTTCTTCTTCTTAGGTGCATCATCGGCTGTTGGTTTAGATGGTAAGGGAGTTGGTTTGTGGGTTGAGGAAGTTTGGATTTGGGCTTTGAGATTGGTTTGGAGATTTGAGGGGTAGGCTGTTTTTGAGTGGGTAGAAGGGAAGGTTGTTCCAGCATTTTGGTTGTGAGTTTAGCCTTTGTAAGTCTTGCCATTTCAAACCTTTTTCCAGCCCCAGCCTCATCAAGGGCTTCAATGATAATCCCCTTATGGAATTGCTCAGACAGACAGATTCTGGTGGCTATAGCCAGAATACTGTCTCTGGTCCATGCACGAATCTCCATCAAAGATCTTCCTAAGTATTTGGCAATGAAACGGATCATGATCTCCAATCTCTCTTCTCCAGTACATCATACCCAGCCCATCGGGTTTGAATCTCCTCCACTTCCAACTTCCTGATCTCACTATCTAATGTGTCTGTATCAAAACCTTGCTTGAAGAGTTGCTCAATGATTTTGTCCATGGATCAGCTGTGTGTGTCATCTGCATCTTTTACCAGCTCTTCCAAGGATTTTTCTTCAGCAGTTGTTGATCAACAGCACTTTTCTTTCTTTTGTAAGTGATCAGTTGTTGTTGCTTTTGTTTTTCCAACTCCTGGGCTTTCTCTTGTGCCTTCTCATCCTCTGTTCTTTTCCTCTTCTTTTCTTTCACTGCAGTACTCTCCCCCTTTTTGGATGCATTGGAGACAGGGGTTTGTACAACAGAAAGTTTCTTGAGTACAGCAACATCAATGAGTGGTTGTAGAGTTGAGGAAATCCTCTCATCAATGGCTTTAGTAACAATTTCATTGATGATAGGAGTGATGAGAGGTATGGATTGTTGGAATACAGCAACCATCTGCTCTGGGGGGTTCTGTCCCGGAGAGATAGTGCCAAAAGCAGAAGCTGGAGGCTCAGTGGAGTGAGAGGGTAAAGTGTTTGGGGAACCTTCAAAGGAAGGTGCCATCTGTGGGTTGGTGGAGGCAGATGGTCTTTGTTCCTTAGAAGTTTTGGCAAGCAGCTCTTTGAGTCTGCTCACCTCCTCCTCCAGGATGGTGTTTTGGGCGATTACATCGTAAAAGAAGCCCAGGTCATCATCAGTAGATACTGAATCACCTGACCTCCTGATAGGATCAGGATGAACATGCACTGAGTGTAGCTCAGTTGTAGCATGTGCCCCTTTGTCTTGGAACTGGGGACTTCCTGCCTCAGGACTATGTCCGTCATCAGCAGTTGCCTCTGGTAAGGTCTTAGTAATGGTACCAACTACAACCTGATCATATGCTGACGCAGGAGAAGTGGCAGCCTCACCAGAAGTTCCAATCTCCATTGCTACACTAGGAGAAGGAACATTGTAACCCCTATGCTGTGGGTTCTCAGCTGCACTTTGGTCCTCCCCCTCAATGGTAGAGGTGTTCCCAGTAGTAATGGTATCTGGGGAGGGGGTGAGGAGTGCAATTGAGTCAGCACTTGTGCAAAAGCAATGTAGGACTTTGGGGGGCGGTTGCATGGGGAAATGGGGTAAAAGTAGTGTGCACCTGGGGAGGAAGGTGCTCTTCAATGGCAATCTCCTCAAGTGAGGAAGATCCCAGATGTGTGGGTACCCCTTGTGTGGTGGCTGCAGGCTCCTGTTGAGAGGAATCCTGAGCGGCTATGGCTGGAAGAGTCCTGATATCCACTAGGGGGTTATAACCAGTGGATATAGCCTGCGTTTGTGTTGCAGGGGCATCCTCAGGGAACTCATTTCCCTGAGTAGCCTTTTTGGTTTTCTTTTTAGTGGGTTTGGTGCGGACTTTTGATTTGGAGGTGGTGGCTGGGGGTTCCAGCTGCGTGGGTTTGCGCAGCTTGGCAGCCTTTTTAAGTGATTGGTCAGAGTTGTGCCGGAGTATACTTCAGGCAAAACAGCCATAGCAGGGACTCCCAGGCCAACAAGTCCCTCAGCTTGAAGCTGGTTTGTAATTATGGCCATTATGAACCGTGGATATAATATCCAACGGTTAGCAATTTGTTTTTGAGCCATATCCTTGAGCACTGAAAATATTATTTCTGAAAAATTTAAAGGCTGTTGCTCAAGAATGGAGTACATTACCTGCTGCCACTTTGTAGACATTTGATCCCAAGACGAAGTCTTAGGAGCCAAACAGACATTTACCATGTGAAAGATTAGACGTTCAGCGTCATGGAAATGTTTCTTCAGTATGGTGGAGGCACTAAGGTTTCCCTGATATCCATGGTGGGCAAAGGATAAATCAGTTGTGCGCTTTGGATATCCAGCAGGAGAAGTGGCATCATCCAGGTGTAGAGTTTGACGAAGTATATCGGGAGTGATGACCACTTCGTGATTGTTGACGACCGACTGGAGAGACGCTATGTTGTTCTCCCCAGTGGTGAGGGTGACGTTCATCCAAAACTGGTTAAGGGATTCGGCATGAAGGATTGGATTAAGAAAAAAGGCCGTTTGGTAGGGTGACTGGACCATAAGATCAATAGCATTATCGAACTTAGCCCAGAATCGCGATTTGGTGAGGTAAGCTACACAGTTGTGTCGCGGTTTGAGTTGCATGGACGCCATTTAGGAGAGAGAAGTTTTGGAAAGATGAACGTTAGGTTTGAAGAAGATGAAGCTCTGAAGGATTAGGTCAGGGATATTTATAGGGTGCGGGTTAGAAAACGACTGAAGGATTTGGTGTTAGTCATCAGTAGTTTTAAACGACTGTTGACATGGTATTACCCTTTTAGACGTTGAAACAGCTGAAGTCGTGGTTTTAGGCATCAGTAGTTAGAAAACTACTGAAAGCCATGGTTTTGACTTCAGATGATGAAACAACTGAGGACTTGGTGTTTGTCATCAGTAGTTGTGAAAACTACTGAAGACAGTGGTTTTGTCATCAGTTGTTGTAAACAGCTGAAGACTTGGTATTAGTCATCAGTAGTTATAAAATACTGAAGACATGGTTTTGCTTCAGTTGTTTAGAATGAAACAGCAGTTGTAGAAACAACTGAAGAGAAAGTTCTCTTTAGTAGTTTTCGTCAATTCATAGCCGTTCAGCTGTTTCATACTGTCCTCAACACTTACTCATCAGATGTTGCATCTGCTTTTCAGTGTTTCATAGGACGTCAGTACTTATCTGTTTGTACTGATTTCAGTAGTTGTAACTACATCAGTAGTTGTAACTACATCAGTAGTTTGGAATAGATAAAGTACTTCAGTACTGGTGAGGCATTTAGCCGTCAGTAGTTATAAAAACTACTGAAGGTGAAAGGACTCATCAGTACTTATATGTGACATGGTTACCAATGATCACCAGTAATTATTACTGAAATCATCAGTAGTTGTCACTATTCTAGCTGCAGCATACCAAGCCTTAACACAAGGTTTTGGAAAGTAGAACTATCCAAAGGCTTAGTAAAAATATCTGCAAGCTCATCAGCACTATGCACAAACTTAGGATCAATCAGACCTTTTTCAAAACAATCCCGAATAAAGTGATGACTGATCTCTATATGTTTGGTCCTAGAGTGCTGGACTGGATTTTTGACAATACACAGAGCTGAAGCACTATCCATTAATAATGGAGTCTTAGTCTCTGTAATGCCATAATCCAGAAGTTGGTTCTGAAGCCAGAGTACCTGAGAAGTACAACTTGCAGCAGTTGATGTAGCAACAGATGTTTGTTTCTTACTCTGCCAAGAAATCAAACAGTTGCCTAGGAATTGACAACCACCAGAAGTTGACTTTCTAGTTAACTTGCACCCTGCATAGTCACTGTCTGAAAAAGCAACTAATTTGCAAGAGTGTCCAGTGGAATACCATAAACCCAGAGATTGTGTACCTTGCAAATATCTAAAGATTCTCTTGACTGCAATTAAATGAGACTCTTTAGGAGCAGCCTGAAATCTAGCACAAACACATGTAGCAAACATAATATCTGGTCTAGAAGCTGTTAAATACATCAAGGACCCAATCATACATCTGTAAGTGTTTCATCAACAGCTTTACCTTTCTGATCAGCATCCAGTTGTGTGGTGTTGCACATGGGAGTAGAACAGGCTTACAGTTTTGTAAATCAAACTTATTAAAAGATCTTTTGTATATTTGACTGATGAATAAAGGTTCCATCAGCCTTTTGTTTAATTTGCAAGCCTAGAAAGAACTGTAATCTCCCATTGCACTCATTTCAAACCTCTTTTTCATTAATGTTGTAAAATCATCACACAACTGGGGATCAGAGGATGCAAAAATGATATCATCAACAAGTAGCTTATGCTGATCCACCTTCTTAATAAACAAAGTTTTATCAATGGAGCCTCTGGTGAAATTATTCTTAAGAAAAAAGTAGAAAGTGTCTCATACCAGGCTCTAGGAGCTTGTTTCAACCCATAAAGAGCCTTATCAAGTTATACACCCATTCAGGATGTTTATTATCCTCAAAGCCTGGTGGTTGACACACATAAACTTCTTCCTTTATTTTACCATATAAAAATGCACTTTTGACATCCATTTGGAAAACTTTAAGATTGTGGAATGCAGCATAGGCTAAAAACAATCTGATTGCCTCTAGTCTGGCTACAGGGGCAAAGGTTTCATCATAGTCAATACCTTCTTCTTGTGAAAACCCCTGTACAACCAGTCTAGCCTTGTTCTTAACAATAAGCCCATTTTCATCAGTTTTATTCCTAAACACCCATTTAGTGCCTATTGCACACTTACCTGGGGGAAGAGGAACCAGTTCCCACACTTGCTATTTCTTGAACTGAAGTAGCTCAAGCTGCATACCTTCAACCCATCCATTGTCTCTCAAAGCAACATGGTAGTTCTTTGGCTCTAGCTGACTGATGAAGAGAGCATAGAAGCAGAAGTTAGACAATTGACTTCTTGTTGAAACACCAGCATTGATATCACCAATAATCTGAGACATTGGGTGATTCTTCAGTTCTTGATAAAAAATGAGATCTGTGCAAGTGTTTGTAGGACCTTTAGCAGCAGCAAATGTTGATGCAGACTCTTGAAACCAAGAATTGGATGGTAACTCAAAAGATGTAGAGGAATCAGAGATCTCATCAGCATTTCTAAACACACTCCGGGACTAATTTGATCAACGATTACCATAACGGTCACTAAAATCACAATAAATAATGAAAACTGAAATATATGTATATATTATTTAAACCGGAACTAAAACTGAACACAAGACCACTCAACCCACTATTGAATTCTATTCACTACTCTCAAACTCATCCAAAATACTCCACCACCATCTTTAAGCCCCTCTTTCCTAAAAAATCAACAAAAATGAATCAAAGCAAGAACTCAATTTATAAAATCCCGTATTGAGCACCATGGCAACATATTAGTTGCAAAGGACCAGCAAACTTGCCGTATTCATTCAATAAGAATCGAGAGTCAAACCACACTTGTCGAATGAATGTAGACAGCTATCGAAGATGTAACTCGATGTGTGATCAATGAACAAGAAGTTTAATCAAACTCACACGATAAACTAACCTAGATCTACTTGTATTTCTCTTGAAGTGGTGCAAATACGGATTTGTGAATCCAAGAATTCTCGAAAGCATAACATGATACATGTTAATGAAATACTTTTACAAAACACTAAACATAATGGATCTTGAATGGTAAGGCTTATCTTATCCTAACAACCTTCAATCCTAAGGAGTTGTGATTTTGTAACCTTCTAAACACACTCCGAGACTAATTTGATCAACGATTACCATAACGGTCACTAAAATCACAATAAATAATGAAAACTGAAATATATGTATATATTATTTAAACCGGAACTAAAACTAAACACAAGACCACTCAACCCACTATTGAATTCTATTCACTACTCTCAAACTCATCCAAAATACTCCACCACCATCTTTAAGCCCCTCTTGCCTAGAAAATCAACTAAAATGAATCAAAGCAAGAACTCTATTTATAAAATCACGTATTGAGCACCATGGCAACATATTAGTTGCAAAGGACCAGCAAACTTGTCGTATTCATTCAATAAGAATCGATAGTCAAACCACTTGTCGAATGAATGTAGATAGCTAACAAAGATGTAACTCGATGTGTGATCAATGAACAAGAAGTTAAATCAAACTCACACGATCAACTAACCTAGATCTACTTGTATTTCGATTTAATTGTGCAAATACGGATTTGTGAATCCAAGAATTCTCGAAAGCATAACATGATTCATGTTAATGAAATACTTTTACAAAAACACTAAATAGATATAGATCTTGAATGGTAAGTCTTATCTTATTGTAACAACCTTCAATCCTATGGAGTTGTGATTTTGTAACCTTCTAAACACACTCCGGGACTAATTTGATCAACGATTACCATAACGATCACTAAAATCACAATAAATAATGAAAACTGAAATATATGTATATATTATTTAAACCGGAACGAAAACTGAACACAAGACCACTCAACCCACCATTGAATTCTTTTCACTACTCTCAAACTCATCCAAAATACTCCACCACCATCTTTAAGCCCCTCTTGCCTAAAAAATCAACAAAAATGAATCAAAGCAAGAACTCTATTTATAAAATCCAGTATTGAGCACCATGGCAACATATTAGTTGCAAAGGACCAGCAAACTTGCCGTATTCATTCAATAAGAATCGAGAGTCAAACCACACTTGTCGAATGAATGTAGACAGCTATCGAAGATGTAACTCGATGTGTGATCAATGAACAAGAAGTTTAATCAAACTCACACGATAAACTAACCTAGATCTACTTGTATTTCTCTTGAAGTGGTGCAAATACGGATTTGTGAATCCAAGAATTCTCGAAAGCATAACATGATACATGTTAATGAAATACTTTTATAAAACACTAAACAGATATGGATCTTGAATGGTAAGGCTTATCTTATCCTAACAACCTTCAATCCTATGGAGTTGTGATTTTGTAACCTTCTAAACACACTCCGGGACTAATTTGATCAACGATTACCATAACGATCACTAAAATCACAATAAATAATGAAAACTGAAATATATGTATATATTATTTAAACCGGAACTAAAACTGAACACAAGACCACTCAACCCACCATTGAATTCTATTCACTACTCTCAAACTCATCCAAAATACTCCACCACCATCTTTAAGCCCCTCTTGCCTAGAAAATCAACTAAAATGAATCAAAGCAAGAACTCTATTTATAAAATCACGTATTGAGCACCATGGCAACATACTAGTTGCAAGGACCAGCCAAACTTGTCGTATTCATTCAATAAGAATCGAGAGTCAAACCACATTTGTCGAATGAAAGTAAACAGCTATTGAAGATGTAACTCGATGTGTGATCAATGAACAAGAAGTTGAATCAAACTCACACGATCAACTAACCTAGATCTACTTGTATTTCGTTTGAAGTGGTGCAAATACGGATTTGTGAATCCAAGAATTCTCGAAAGCATAACATTATACATGTTAATGAAATACTTTTACAAAACATTAAATAGATATAGATCTTGAATGGTAAGGCTTATCTTATCGTAACAACCTTCAATTCTATGGAGTTGTGATTTTGTAACATTCTAAACACACTCCGAGACTAATTTGATCAACGATTACCATAACAGTCACTAAAATCACAATAAATAATGAAAACTGAAATATATGTATATATTATTTAAACCGGAACTAAAACTGAACACAAGACCACTCAACCCACCATTGAATTCTATTCACTACTCTCAAACTCATCCAAAATACTCCACCACCATCTTTAAGCCCCTCTTGCCTAGAAAATCAACTAAAATGAATCAAAGCGAGAACTCTATTTATAAAATCCCGTATTGAGCACCAAGGCAACATATTAGTTGCAAAGGACAAGAATACTTGTCGTATTCATTCAATAAGAATCGAGAGTCAAACCACACTTGTCGAATGAAAGTAGACAGCTATCAAAGATGTAACTCGATGTGTGATCAATGAACAAGAAGTTGAATCAAACTCACACGATCAACTAACCTAGATCTACTTGTATTTCGCTTGAAGTGGTGCAAATACGGATTTGTGAATCCAAGAATTCTCGAAAGCATAACATGATACATGTTAATGAAATACTTTTACAAAACACGAAATAGATATAGATCTTGAATGGTAAGGCTTATCTTGTCATAACAACCTTCAATCCTGTGGAGTTGTTATTTTGTAACCTTCTAAAACACTCTCGAGACTAATTTGATCAACGATTACCATAACGGTCACTAAAATCACAATAAAAATTGAAAACTGAAATATATGTATATATTATTTAAACCAGAACTAAAACTGAACACAAGAGCACTCAACCCACTATTTAACTCTATTCACTACTCTCAAACTCATCCAAAATACTCCACCACCATCTTTAAGCCCCTCTTGCCTAAAAAATCAACTAAAATGAATCAAAGCGAGAACTCTATTTATAAAATCCCTTATTGAGCACCAAGGAGTCAAATTAGTTGCAAAGGACCAGCAAACTTGTCATATTCATTCAATAAGAATCGATAGTCAAACCACACTCGTTGAATGAAAGTAGACAGCTATGAAAGGTGTAACTCGATGTGTGATCAATGAACAATAAGTTGATTCAAACTCACACGAGCAACTAACCTAGATCAACTTGTATTTCGCTTGAAGTGGTGCAAATACGGATTTGTGAATCCAAGAATTCTCGAAAGCATAACATGTTAATGAAATACTTTTACAAAACACTAAATAGATATAGATCTTGAATGGTAAGGCTTATCTTATCGTAACAACCTTCACTCCTATGGAGTTGTGATTTTATAACCTTCTAAACACACTGGGACTAATTTGATCAACGATTACCACAACGGTCACTAAATTCACAATAAATAATGAAAATTGAAATATATGTATATATTATTTAAACTGGAACTAAAACTAAACACAAGACCACTCAACCCACCATTGAAACTTTTCACTACTCTCAAACTCATCCAAAATACTCCACCACCATCTTTATGCCCCTCTTGCCTAAAAAATCAACTAAAATGAATCAAA
This sequence comes from Flaveria trinervia, assembly GCA_025506515.1. NCBI lineage: Eukaryota > Viridiplantae > Streptophyta > Magnoliopsida > Asterales > Asteraceae > Flaveria > Flaveria trinervia. The sequence goes on from JACCIX010000173.1 coordinate 28,942, forward strand.
GCAAGAACTCTATTTATAAAATCCCGTATTGAGCACCATGGCAACATATTAGTTGCAAAGGACCTGCAAACTTGTCGTATTCATTCAATAAGAATCGAGAGTCAAACCACACTTGTCGAATGAAAGTAGACAGCTATTGAAGATGTAACTCGATGTGTGATCAATGAACAAGAAGTTGAATCAAACTCACACGATCAACTAACCTAGATCTACTTGTATTTCGCTTGAAGTGGTGCAAATTCGGATTTGGGAATCCAAGAATTCTCGAAAGCTTATCATGATTCATGTTAATGAAATACTTTTACAAAAACACTAAATAGATATAGATCTTGAATGGTAAGGCTTAGCTTATCGTAACAACCTTCAATCCCATGGAGTTGTGATTTTGTAACCTTCTAAACACACTCCAGGACTGATTTGATCAACGATTACCATAACGATCACTAAAATCACAATAAATAATGAAAACTGAAATATATGTATATATTATTTAAACCGGAACTAAAACTGAACACAAGACCACTCAACCCACTATTGAATTCTATTCACTACTCTCAAACTCATCCAAAATACTCCACCACCATCTTTAAGCCCCTCTTGCCTAGAAGATTAACTAAAATGAATCAAAGCGAGAACTTTATTTATAAAATCCCGTATTAAGCACCAAGGCAACATATTAGTTGCAAAGGACCTGCAAATTGTTGTATTCATTCAATAAGAATCGAGAGTCAAACCACACTTGTCGAATGAAAGTAGACAGCTATCGAAGATGTAACTCGATGTGTGATCAATGAACAAGAAGTTGAATCAAACTCACACGATCAACTAACCTAGATCTACTTGTATTTTTCTTGAAGTGGTGCAAATACGGATTTGTGAATCCAAGAATTCCCGAAAGCATAACATGATACATGTTAATGAAATACTTTTGCAAAACACTAAATAGATATAGATCTTGAATGGTAAGGCTTATCTTATCATAACAACCTTCAATCCTATGGAGTTGTTATTTTGTAACCTTCTAAACACACTCCGAGACTAATTTGATCAACGATTACCATAACGGTCACTAAAATCACAATAAATAATGAAAACTGAAATATATGTATATATTATTTAAACCGGAACTAAAACTGAACACAAGACCACTCAACCCACTATTGAATTCTATTCACTACTCTCAAACTCATCCAAACTACTCCACCCCCATCTTTAAGCCCCTCTTGCCTAAAAAATCACCTAAAATGATTCAAAGCAAGAACTCTATTTATAAAATCCCGTATTGAGCACCATGGCAACATATTAGTTGCAAAGGACCTGCAAACTTGTCGTATTCATTCAATAAGAATCGAGAGTCAAACCACACTTGTTGAATGAAAGTAGACAGCTATTGAAGATGTAACTCGATGTGTGATCAATGAACAAGAAGTTGAATCAAACTCACACGATCAACTAACCTAGATCTACTTGTATTTCGCTTGAAGTGGTGCAAATACGGATTTGTGAATCCAAGAATTCTCGAAAGCATAACATGATACATGTTAATGAAATACTTTTACAAAACACTAAATAGATATAGATCTTGATTAGTAAGGCTTATCTTATCGTAACAACCTTCAATCCTATGGAGTTGTGATTTTGTAACCTTCTAAACACACTCCAAGACTAATTTGATCAACGATTACCATAACAGTCAATAAAATCACAATAAATAATGAAAACTGAAATATATGTATATATTATTTAAATCGGAACTAAAACTGAACACAAGACCACTCAACCCACTATTGAATTCTATTCACTACTCTGAAACTCATCCAAAATACTCCACCACCATCTTTAAGCCCCTCTTGCCTAGAAGATTAACTAAAATAAATCAAAGCGAGAACTCTATTTATAAAATCCCGTATTGAGCACCAAGGCAACATATTAGTTGCAAAGGACCTGCAAACTTGTCGTATTCATTCAATAAGAATCGAGAGTCAAACCACACTTGTCGAATGAAAGTAGACAGCTATCGAAGATGTAACTCGATGTGTGATCAATGAACAAGAAGTTGAATGAAACTCACACGATCAACTAACCTAGATCTACTTGTTTCTCTTGAAGTGGTGCAAATACGGATTTCTGAATCCAAGAATTCTCGAATCATAACATGATACATGTTAATGAAATACTTTTACAAAACACTAAATAGATATAGATCTTGAATGGTAAGGCTTATCTTATCATAAAAACCTTCAATCCTATGGAGTTGTGATTTTGTAACCATCTAAACACACTCCGAGAATAATGATCAACGATTTCCATAACAGTCACTAAAATCACAATAAAAATTGAAAACTGAAATATATGTATATATTATTTAAACCGGAACTAAAACTGAACACAAGAGCACTCAACCCACTATTTAACTCTATTCACTACTCTCAAACTCATCCAAAATACTCCACCACCATCTTTAAGCCCCTCTTGCCTAAAAAATCAACTAAAATGAATCAAAGCGAGAACTCTATTTATAAAATCCCTTATTGAGCACCAAGGAGTCAAATTAGTTGCAAAGGACCAGCAAACTTGTCATATTCATTCAATAAGAATCGATAGTCAAACCACACTCGTTGAATGAAAGTAGACAACTATCAAAGGTGTAACTCGATGTGTGATCAATGAACAATAAGTTGATTCAAACTCACACGATCAACTAACCTAGATCTACTTGTATTTCGCTTGAAGTGGTGCAAATACGGATTTGTGAATCCAAGAATTCTCGAAAGCATAACATGATACATGTTAATGAAATACTTTTACAAAACACTAAATAGATATAGATCTTGATTGATAAGGCTTATCTTATCGTAACAACCTTCAATCCTATGGAGTTGTGATTTTGTAACCTTCTAAACACACTCCAAGACTAATTTGATCAACGATTACCATAACAGTCAATAAAATCACAATAAATAATGAAAACTGAAATATATGTATATATTATTTAAACCGGAACTAAAACTGAACACAAGACCACTCAACCCACTATTGAATTCTATTCACTACTCTGAAACTCATCCAAAATACTCCACCACCATCTTTAAGCCCCTCTTGCCTAGAAGATAACTAAAATAAATCAAAGCGAGAACTCTATTTATAAAATCCCGTATTGAGCACCAAGGCAACATATTAGTTGCAAAGGACCTGCAAACTTGTCGTATTCATTCAATAAGAATCGAGAGTCAAACCACACTTGTCGAATGAAAGTAGACAGCTATTGAAGATGTAACTCGATGTGTGATCAATGAACAAGAAGTTGAATGAAACTCACACGATCAACTAACCTAGATCTACTTGTATTTCTCTTGAAGTGGTGCAAATACGGATTTCTGAATCCAAGAATTCTCGGAAGCATAACATGATACATGTTAGTGAAATACTTTTACAAAACACCAAATCACCATCTTTAAGCCCCTCTTGCCTAGAACAGCGACTAAAATGAATCAAAGCGAGAACTGTATTATAGAATCCATTATTGAGCATCAAAGCAAACATGTTGTTGCAAAGGACTAGCAAACTTGTCGTATTCATTCAATAAGAATTGAGAGTCAAATCACACTTGTCGAATGAAAGTAGACAGCTATCAAAGATGTAACTCGAGGTGTGATCAATGAACAAGAAGTTGAATCAAACTCACACGACCAACTAACCTAGATCTACTTGTATTTCGCTTAAAGTGGTGCAATATGAATTTGTGAATCCAAGTATTCTCGAAAGCATAAGATGATACATGTTAAATGAATACTTTTACAAAAACACTAAATAGATATAGATCTTGAATGGAAAGGCTTATCTTATCGTAACAACCTTCAATCCTATGGAGTTGTGATTTTGTAACCATCTAAACACACTCCGGGACTAATTTGATAAACGATTACCATTACAATCACTAAAATCACAATAAATAATGAAAAATGAAATATATGTGTATATTATTTAAACCGGAACCAAAACTGAACACAAGACCACCGAACCCACCCTGGAATTCGATTCACTACTCTCAAACTCATCCAAAATACTCCACCACCATTTATGGCCCTCTTGCGTAGAAAATCGACTAAACTGTCAAACCGAGAACTCTATTTATAGAATCCATTATTGATCGCCAAGGCAACATATATGTTGCAAAGGACCACAAACTTGTCGTATACATTTAATAAGAATTGTGTGTCAAATCACACTTGTCGAATGAAAATAGACAGCTATAAAGATGTAACTCGATGTGTGATCAATGAATAAGAAGTTGAATCAAACTCACACGACCAACTAACCTAGATCTACTTGTATTTCGCTTGAAGGGGTGCAAAAAGTGGATTTGTGAGTCAAGTATTCTCGAAAGCATAACATGATACATGTTAAATGAAATATGTTTACAAAAACACTAAATAGATATAGATCTTGAATGGTAAGGCTTATCTTATCGTAACAACCTTCACTCCAATGGAGTTGTGATTTTATAACCTTCTAAACACACTCCGGGACTAATTTGATCAACGATTACCATAACGGTCACTAAAATCACAATAAATAATGAAAACTGAAATATATGTATATATTATTTAAACCGGAACTAAAACTGAACACAAGACCACTCAACCCACTATTGAATTCTATTCACTACTCTCAAACTCATCCAAACTACCACCCCCATCTTTAAGCCCCTCTTGCCTAAAAAATCACCTAAAATGATTCAAAGCAAGAACTCTATTTATCAAATCCCGTATGAGCACCATGGCACATATTAGTTGCAAAGGACCAGCAAACTTGTCATATTCATTCAATAAGAATCGAGAGTCAAACCACACTTGTTGAATGAAAGTAGACAGCTATCAAAGATGTAACTCGATGTGTGATCAATGAACAAGAAGTTGAATCAAACTCACACGATCAACTAACCTAGATCTACTTGTATTTCGCTTGAAGTGGTGCAAATACGGATTTGTGAGTCCAAGAATTCTCGAAAGCATAACATGATACATGTCAAATGAAATACTTTTACAAAAACACTAAATAGATATAGATCTTGAATAGTAAGGCTTATCTTATCGTAACAACCTTCAATCCTATGGAGTTGTGATTTTGTAACCTTCTAAACACACTCCAAGACTAATTGATCAACGATTACCATAACAGTCAATAAAATCACAATAAATAATGAAAACTGAAATATATGTATATATTATTTAAATCGGAACTAAAACTGAACACAAGACCACTCAACCCACTATGAATTCTATTCACTACTCTGAAACTCATCCAAAATACTCCACCACCATCTTTAAGCCCCTCTTGCCTAGAAGATTAACTAAAATAAATCAAAGCGAGAACTCTATTTATAAAATCCCGTATTGAGCACCAAGGCAACATATTAGTTGCAAAGGACCTGCAAACTTGTCGTATTCATTCAATAAGAATCGAGAGTCAAACCACACTTGTCGAATGAAAGTAGACAGCTATCGAAGATGTAACTCGATGTGTGATCAATGAACAAGAAGTTGAATGAAACTCACACGATCAACTAACCTAGATCTACTTGTATTTCTCTTGAAGTGGTGCAAATACGGATTTCTGAATCCAAGAATTCTCGAAATCATAACATGATACATGTTAATGAAATACTTTTACAAAACACTAAATAGATATAGATCTTGAATGGTAAGGCTTATCTTATCATAAAAACCTTCAATCCTATGGAGTTGTGATTTTGTAACCATCTAAACACACTCCGAGACTAATATGATCAACGATTTCCATAACAGTCACTAAAATCACAATAAAAATTGAAAACTGAAATATATGTATATATTATTTAAACCGGAACTAAAACTGAACACAAGAGCACTCAACCCACTATTTAACTCTATTCACTACTCTCAAACTCATCCAAAATACTCCACCACCATCTTTAAGCCCCTCTTGCCTAAAAAATCAACTAAAATGAATCAAAGCGAGAACTCTATTTATAAAATCCCTTATTGAGCACCAAGGAGTCAAATTAGTTGCAAAGGACCAGCAAACTTGTCATATTCATTCAATAAGAATCGATAGTCAACCACACTCGTTGAATGAAAGTAGACAACTATCAAAGGTGTAACTCGATGTGTGATCAATGAACAATAAGTTGATTCAAACTCACACGATCAACTAACCTAGATCTACTTGTATTTCGCTTGAAGTGGTGCAAATACGGATTTGTGAATCCAAGAATTCTCGAAAGCATAACATGATACATGTTAATGAAATACTTTTACAAAACACTAAATAGATATAGATCTTGATTGATAAGGCTTATCTTATCGTAACAACCTTCATCCTATGGAGTTGTGATTTTGTAACCTTCTAAACACACTCCAAGACTAATTTGATCAACGATTACCATAACAGTCAATAAAATCACAATAAATAATGAAAACTGAAATATATGTATATATTATTTAAACCGGAACTAAAACTGAACACAAGACCACTCAACCCACTATTGAATTCTATTCACTACTCTGAAACTCATCCAAAATACTCCACCACATCTTAAGCCCCTCTTGCCTAGAAGATAACTAAAAAAATCAAAGCGAGAACTCTATTTATAAAATCCCGTATTGAGCACCAAGGCAACATATTAGTTGCAAAGGACCTGCAAACTTGTCGTATTCATTCAATAAGAATCGAGAGTCAAACCACACTTGTCGAATGAAAGTAGACAGCTATTGAAGATGTAACTCGATGTGTGATCAATGAACAAGAAGTTGAATGAAACTCACACGATCAACTAACCTAGATCTACTTGTATTTCTCTTGAAGTGGTGGTGCAAATACGGATTTCTGAATCCAAGAATTCTCGGAAGCATAACATGATACATGTTAGTGAAATACTTTTACAAAACACCAAATCACCATCTTTAAGCCCCTCTTGCCTAGAACAGCGACTAAAATGAATCAAAGCGAGAACTGTATTTATAGAATCCATTATTGAGCATCAAGGCAACATGTATGTTGCAAAGGACTAGCAAACTTGTCGTATTCATTCAATAAGAATTGAGAGTCAAATCACACTTGTCGAATGAAAGTAGACAGCTATCAAAGATGTAACTCGAGGTGTGATCAATGAACAAGAAGTTGAATCAAACTCACACGACCAACTAACCTAGATCTACTTGTATTTCGCTTAAAGTGGTGCAAATATGAATTTGTGAATCCAAGTATTCTCGAAAGCATAAGATGATACATGTTAAATGAAATACGTTTACAAAAACACTAAATAGATATAGATCTTGAATGGAAAGGCTTATCTTATCGTAACAACCTTCAATCCTATGGAGTTGTGATTTTGTAACCATCTAAACACACTCCGGGACTAATTTGATAAACGATTACCATTACAATCACTAAAATCACAATAAAAAGAAAAATGAAATATATGTGTATATTATTTAAACCGGAACCAAAACTGAACACAAGACCACCGAACCCACCCTGGAATTCGATTCACTACTCTCAAACTCATCCAAAATACTCCACCACCATATTTATGGCCCTCTTGCGTAGAAAATCGACTAAACTGTCAAACCGAGAACTCTATTTATAGAATCCATTATTGATCGCCAAGGCAACATATATGTTGCAAAGGACCAACAAACTTGTCGTATACATTTAATAAGAATTGTGTGTCAAATCACACTTGTCGAATGAAAATAGACAGCTATTAAAGATGTAACTCGATGTGTGATCAATGAATAAGAAGTTGAATCAAACTCACACGACCAACTAACCTAGATCTACTTGTATTTCGCTTGAAGGGGTGCAAAAAGTGGATTTGTGAGTCCAAGTATTCTCGAAAGCATAACATGATACATGTTAAATGAAATATGTTTACAAAAACATATAAATATAGATCTGAATGGTAAGGCTTATCTTATCGTAACAACCTTCACTCCAATGGAGTTGTGATTTTATAACCTTCTAAACACACTCCGGGACTAATTTGATCAACGATTACCATAACGGTCACTAAAATCACAAAAAATAATGAAAAATGATATATATGTATATATTATTTAAACCGGACCAAAACTAAACACAAGGCCACTCAACCCACCTTTGAATTCGATTCACTGCTCTCAAACTCATCCAAAATACTCCACCGCCATCTTTAAGACCCTCTTGCCTAGGAAATTGACTAAAACTATTCAAAGCGAGAACTCTATTTATAGAATCATTATTGAGCACCAAGGCAACACCAGGCCACTCTACATCCTTTACATAGGCCAAGTAGGCACTACATTCACGCCTCATACACTTTCCCGCCACCTCCATTGAAATTACCTTCGAAATCATAGTCACCCGATCACCATAGACCGTCACCGAATACCATCAGGCATTGTCAAACGAATCATCTTCTTACGACACACAATGTTTGCCTCGAAGTCCGCCACCCAGTCCATCCCAAGAACCAAATCAAAACTACCTAAGGTCATCACGAAGGGTCTAACTGGAAATTTATGACCCTCTAGTTCCACGTCAAAGGACACATCAACACGTCTACTACTAACAGGCAGCTTAGTACAGAAAGCAGCAGAAATAAAACTTTTACTCGCACCCGAAAATAACACAGAAGCTAAAGTTTGGTTCACTAGAAATGTATCGGACACAACATCAGGGTCCGTCCTAGCTTCCTCCTGTGTCATTGTGAATGCTCTAACGCTCGCCCTTGGTCCTGCACCTCCAGTTTTCTTCGCCTCGGTACCCTCGGCCTTGGCTTCTTACAATCCCTATTCATATGACCCTCTTCCCCACAGTTAAAGCACCGGGCCGTACGACAGTCCCTGGCCATGTGCCCCGCCTTCCCATATTTAAAGCACAAGTTTGACCCAAACCTACATTCCCCACTATGCTCTCTCCCACATCTGTCACACTTCTTCTTACTCGCACCCGACGTGACCACACGGCGGTCATCCACCCTTGCCTTCTTTTTTCCCGTCGAGGAATCACCCCGGCCAAACCTCTTCCCATTCCAGTTTCTATCACCTCCACCCTTCCGACTACCTTCAGCCACCACCACCACACCCCTTTCGTCATATAACCTTCCTGCCAAATCCACCCCCGACCTAAACGTGCTTGGTCGGGCGGTAATCATGTGCCTGCGAATATCTGTTGACAGTCCCTGAATGTACCTCTTGATCTTTCAGATAGAGGTGTCACCTAATTCGGCACCAGACGTGCCATTTCGTTAAATTTGGTGGTGTACTGTTGGTGTGTCATCGTTCCCGCTTCGAGTTGCAGAAACTCCCTCTCGACCTTGTCCATTTCCCAGTGAGGAAAAAACTCCTCGATCACCAACTTCTTCAACTCCGACCACCTCATTCTCTCGATTGCCCGACTACCCTCAGCGTGGACTATATTGTCCCACCAGCACAGAGCCGAGTCCACAAAAGAGCGGGTAGCGAACTTAACTTTCTGGTCTCCTCGGCGCTCGCTGATATCAAGTACAGCCTCCATTTCCCTCACCCACCGGTGAGCAGCAGCAACAGTGCCGTTACCATCAAAAGTAGGGGGCTTGTATCTCATAAACACCCCGTAGTTACAGGCTCATACCATCTCCTGCACAGGCTCTGCTTCTTCCTCTTCTTCTTCGTCATCAGACGGAACCGGCTCAGTCTGTGGCTATCTTCTTTTGCCTGTAGATCTACTCATTTCCCTTCTCTCCCCTTCTCTAACTACTTTTATACTTCGGTCACCACAAACGGTAGGATCGTCTGCATGACTTGATGCACTTCCTCCACCACTGCCTCCTTCACCGAGGCTCTTAGGTTAGCACTCTCATCTCCGCCCTCGGACGAGGGGTTTCTTGTTCTTCATAAACCACCTTTTCGGCCCTAGGCCTTCCTCTCGTAACCCGTGGTTCAGCACCACGGCCGCCACCACGCGAAGCTTTAGATGATCTACCACCGGCCATCCTCTAACTCACACTAAAAGATTTAGACACTAACACTGTCATTCAAGGAAACGGCTCAGTTTATGGCAAGTATAGTAAGTCCTTAATTACAGTGGCCAGTTGTGATTAGCCACCTACTTTACTCTTCATACCCCAAGCATTACCTGTCTTGATTACATCAGTATTTAAATCTACATAAACACATAACCACATACCATGTGCACATAAAACCAGTTATCTGGCATCCCATTCCCTTTCCGTCCCATTCTTAGTTTAAGTGAAGGTTTATTTTGAAATTTTACCCATTTCACTTAAACTTTGGCTCTGATACCAACTTGTAAGGCCCCATTCCCGGGATGCTTAAAGCTGGTAATTCATCGCACATAAAACATATACTTTGCATTTAATCATCAAAACATTGTAGCGGAAACATAGAACAAATGGCATTTCATTTCATCATAAAAAATTTTGCAAAATAATGCATCATTTTTCGGTTACAAAATTACATTGTTGTATTACATCATAAAAGCTTTATATAAATGGATGCCATCCAAAAGAGCTGAGCAGCTGCCTTGTGCCATCTTCAACAACATTACCTGCCAACTAGAAACACATAAAAGTCAACGTTGCTGAGTGAGTTCTAGTTTTATAATAAAATGTACTTTTCATTCGTAAAACCATTCTTCTCTCAAAATCATATTATGCTTTGCATTCGTTCATGATCATACATCGTATATATACAGATAATAAAATTATTATCTTCGTCATTCTTTCGTTCATACTTCCATTCATACATCATTTCATTCATTACTTTCATCATCACCATGAACTTTACCCTTCATGCTCATGATACTGTGCCTAAGCCTATAAAAGACCTTTATCGGTGGTGCCCGGAACCAAGTGGTCACAGTACCTAAGGTAAGGTTCAGGTATACCATTGTCATATGCTATGCCCTTCATGCTCATGATACTGGACCTAAGCCTATAAAAGACCTTCATCGGTGGTGCCCAGCACCAAGTGGTCACAGTACCTAAGGCACGCAACAATGGTTCATCCATATGGTCAATCACAAAGAAATACCCCAATATGCATCCTTTGGTGTAGCTAACCCGCACACCGTTAGCTAACACCTACAATGGGTGTGCACCTCCATACATTTGCTTGCAAGCCTTTCATTCGTTTAGTCATTAATGCATGCATTCATCATCATGTTCCTCTTTCATTATCTTTCACTTTACGTTACATACTACTTCGTTCATTCATTATCATAACACGTAAAGTCATAGGAAAGATAAACATACATCATCATAAGGAACATAAACATATCATTCATACATCATCATACAGGGCATCATACATACATAACATACATCATGTATCACCATGCAACATCATTATCATCATCATGCATAAACATCAAGCACATAACATTACATGCCCATCATACCATTTATGACCTCAAAAGTCAACTTACATAACCCCCGGGAATCTCCTAGGTCAAAGCCTACATTACCTCTTTTTCCCCAAAAAGTCAGAATTTTTCTACGTGTTCGTCCGCATTTCCTATAGTCATCCGCATTTCCTACAGTTCATCTGCATTGGCTATAGTTCATCCACATTTGTCATTCGCATTTGCCTAACTCATCCGTATTTGGTTTTCTTCATCCGCATTAACTCACTCCATCCGCATTGACTTACTTCATCCGCATTGACTTACTTTGCTCATCCGCATTTCCATACTTAGTCAAATGTTCCTCCGCATTTCCTGCACTTAGTCAATGATCATCCGCATTGACTCACTGCATCCGCATTGACTTACTTTGCTTGTCCGCATTTCCGTACTTAGTCAAATGTTCATCCACATTTCATGCACTTAGTCAATGTTCATCCGTATTGACCTCATCCGCATTGACTTTATCCGCATTGAGTTACCCATTGGTTAATGTTCATCTGCATTAACCCTTTTTCATCCGCATTTACTTCCCAACACTTAGGCAGATTTAAAGACTTATCAAGTGGGTCTAAAACATCATACTCAATTCTCATGTGCCATTCATCATGTTCTAAGTTTAAATCTTACCCTCTAAGCCTTAGAAACACAATCATACATCATCAAGCATGAACATAGTCACACATCACATCATAGCATCATCATACACACATTCAAGCCCACGGGTCCGAAACCCAGTTTAATAAAACATACATTCATGCATTTCCAGCCCCAAAATTTGTTAAAAACCAGTAAAAGAGGGGTCCTAGAACTCACCTTTGCAGCTTTTGAGTATGGCTTCCTCCAACCTCGTTTGCAAATTGAATTCAACTGCTTGGAACCCACTAAAAACATACCCGAATGCATATAAACACACACAAGCATAAACCCGAGGATAAGACCAGTCAAGAACACCATAAAAGCATGAATTCTTACCTTGAATTCAAATTCTTTCTTGTTCTTCCTTCAAAGCCGAGAATGTTTCTGCCCTCTTCCTTTCTCTCTCTAAAAATCCGAAAGATTTGGATGTAGAAAGGGTGATGGGCGGCCATGCCACCTTTTACACCCACTTTTCAAACATTTTGTCCTTTTGGACACTTTTTACCCATAGACTTGGGTTTTATTTCTTTTCCTTCTTTTCTTCACTTTATTCATTCTTTTCTTGACTTTAAATATCTGGGTGTTACATTAAACCTATATTCTGCTGTGTTTTTGATGTTTAAATGGTTAAACTAGATTTGTTTTATATGTGACAAAACCCAACAATGGCATCTAGAGCCGGTTATGTGGAATATGTGCTACAAAAGGTCTTGAAAAGTTAGTTTTCATGGACTTTTTCAACCCATTAGGGGTTGTTTTGTTGTGGATGTATGAATCCCTTATGTTTTCTAAGGTTTAATCTTGCATGCTTTAGTATAAACCTTGAAAGATTTACATCAACTGGTTGATTGTGTTGTTTTGACAAACCTTAAAGTTTTAGTTTATGTTGGCTGAAACTTTAGGGCTGAAATAAGGGGTTCATTGTTGTTCTTGGATGTTGAATATGTTTCTTATGGTGCATAACATAGCCTTGGCCTTATGTGTTTGGTTTTGGTTGATTGTGATTTGTCATGTTGGTTTTGATTCTTGAAAGGGTTGTAATTTTGTGTTTTGTATTTTGGGTTGTAATTTATTTATTCATTTGGTTATGTAATAAATAGATTAGGTGCATTTATTTTATTAGAAAAATTGTATTAGGATATGATTTTGTAAAAGAAAATGCACAAGATGAAGATCAAGGAGGACATAAAAGACATGGACCTTGAAGCATTTAGATGTGGATTCAAGTGGGAGTTCATGGACACATTTTGATGTGTCATCTTAACCCTTAGGAAAGACCTTATGACAACACTTGTGATGGCAAACAAGTGTGGTCAACTTAGTGGCTATGGTTATTCACTCATGTTTGTATGTTTGTGCTTGTTTGGATGTTTGTTGTTTGATTGATGGTTGACATTTGGTTATGCATAAAAAACTCATTAACAAACTTTACAAGCTGAAAATTTGATGGTTCTTTATCATTAAGTGGTTAATAAAAGGATTAATGGTTTTAATCAAGGAGGTTTTATTAAAAGTGAACCATAGGGTACCTTTTATTTGAAAGCATGCAAATATAAGGTACATAGAGTTTTCTAAACTAAGATTATGAAAACTTAGATTTCTTTTATAAACAAGTTTAACACCGTCCTTTTGCACAACACTTGAGTCATTTGGAAACTCTTAATGGGATAAAGGTCACCTAACCGTTTTGAGGGAACTTGTGACTTGAGGTGGGGATAACATATTTGTGGGATAAAGGTCACCTAACCACTTATATTGAAAAAACTCACATGTGTGTGCAAGTGGGGTAAACTTGATTTGCAAACCATATTAAATGGATCACCTACATATGGTTTACAAAGGTGTTGATGGGATTAACATGCTGACTATACATATGAGGTTTTAAAGTCGATCCCATACCCTAGAAGTTGCAAAGGGTTGCAATTGTCAAAACATTGACTACCTTGTTAATTTAAATAATGGGATAAAGGTCACCTAACCACTATTTAAATGTAACGTTGAATTCTAGATTTTAAAATTGTGTAAGACACTTAAAAGGGGTTTTAATTATTAAAATATGAACAATATCGAAATTACTAAAATTGAACTTTGTTATATTTTATAGATGGCCACCAACAATGATGAAAACAATGAAATCCTGTCCGCTCACTCATTATCACTAAGGATCATTCTCTAAAAGGAGCATCTAAACCATAATAACTTTATTGATTGGTTTCGAAACTTGAGAATTGTTCTCAAGCAAGAGAAACAATCATACATCTTAGACGATCCGATTCCCGATCAACCTAGTGAGGATGATGAGGAGGCCTATAGTAATTGGGTACACTGAGGACTCAGTCCAAGTGTCTTGACTCATGTTGGCAAGTATGACTCCAGATCTCAAAAAGGAGTATGAACATCATGGAGCATATGACATGATAACCAGTTGAAGGAAACGTTCCAACAACAAGCACGGGTTGAGCACTTTCAAACGGTTCGAACACTCCATGCGTGTCGTATGGACGACACCCAATCTGTTTCATCTTATGTACTTAAGATAAAAAGCCACATCGACCGCCTCAAAGGCTTAATTGTCCGTCTCAAAAGAGTTGGCTACGGATTTGATCCTTAACTCTTTGTCAAAAAGGTTTGACAACTTTGTCATGAATTATAACATGAATGGGTGGGACAAAAACATAACTGAGCTTCACTCTATGCTCAAAAGCCGAGGCGACCATGGGTAAAAGGGTTTTATCCGTTCTCACCATCAATGAAGGTGGAAACAAGAAGAGGCCTCACCCCGCACCCAAGGCAAATGTTGTCAAGGGTAAGGGGCACTTTAAGGGAAAGGGAAAGGGAGTGGTAAGAGCGCCACCACCAAAACCAGCGGAGAAGAAGCAAAAGGTTGCTTCAAATGACCCATGCTTTAAGTGTGGGGATATTGGACATTGGGCAAGAAATTGCCCAGTCCATCTCAAAGAGTTGCAAGCAAAGAGGGATGTCGGGCAAACCTCAGCTACATTTTTCATGATTCATATTGATCTAAATTTAATATCCTCTAACACATGGGTATTGGATACCGGATGTGGAACTCACATTTGTAACTTATTGCAGGGGTTCAAAAGAAGTAAGGATTTCAAGAAAGGGGATGTAAGCCTCTACATGGGGAATGGGACAAAGGTTCAAGTTGAAGGCCGAGGGGACTACATCTTGAAGCTTCCAAATGGTTTTGAAGCAATTTGAACAATATTTTGTATGCTCCTAGTTTGACTAGGAACATTATTTATGTTGCCCAATTAAGACAATATGGTTATGTTTTGTCATTTATTGAGAATGAAATTCATGTTTCTTTAAGTGGCACATTTTATTTTAAAGCTATTCCTATTAATCGTATTTATAAATTGGTTCATGAAAACACATTATATGATAGCTCATTGTACCAAACCACCATTAAGAAACTCAAATTGGATTTGAGTGATACCTATCTTTGGCATTGCCGTCTTGGTCATATAAACAAGAAGCGCATACAAACACTTCAGAAGAACGGTCTTTTAAAAGCAAATGAAGATGATTCATTTGATGTATGTGAATCTTGTTTACAGGGTAAAATGGCTAAGGCATCGTTTAGTGGCAAATCCGAAAGGGCAAAAGATTTATTAGGCATCATACATTCGGATGTATGTGGTCCTTTTAAGCCAATGACTAGGTACCATGAAAGATACTTCATTACCTTTACCAACAACTATAGTCGATATGGTTATGTGTACTTGTTAAGACACAAAGATGAAGCTTTTGAAATGTTCAAAATCTTCCAAAATGAAGTAAAAAATCAACTCAACAAGAAAATAAAATTCTCCACACCGATAGAGGAGGTGAATACCTAAGTGATGCTTTTAGAGATCATCTTAGAAGTTGTGGTATTGTCTCACAACTATCTCCACCTGGAACGCCACAACATAATGGTGTGTCCGAGAGGAGAAATCGAACTCTATTGGATATGGTTCGATCTATGATGGCTAGAAGCTCACTGCCTCTATCATTTTGGGGTTTTGCTTTGCTTTCTGCGGCTCGTATTTTGAATATGGCCCCAACCAAGAAACTGGAAACGACACCTTTTGAAATATGGCATGGAAGAGTTCCATCACTGTCATATTTAAAGGTATGGGATTGTGAGGCTTATGTTAAGACTCCCACCTCAAACAAGCTAGAAAGCCGTTCCACTAAGTGTATCTTAATTGGATATCCTAGAGATTCTATGGGATATTATTTCTATTATCCATTGGAACAAAAGGAGTTTGTTGCCAAGAAGGCTGAGTTCTTAGAAGCTAAGTTCCTTACGGAAGGAACTAGCGGTAGAACTGTGGATCTTGAGGAGGATCAAGAACCACAAAACAATACACGTTTGGTTAATACTAGCACTCAACATGAGGATGTTAAGAATGATCAAGTGGTTGATCAAAGTACACAGAACGTTCGTAGAGTTGGTAGAATTAGTAATCCACCTAAAAGATAAGGATTTTTCGTAGATGGATGCTATGTGGTAGATTCCGATGAACCAACCACCTATCATGATGCAATGTCCAATTTGGATTGTGACAAATGGCTTGAAGCCATGAACGTTGAGATGCAATCCATGACGACAATCAAGTGTGGGACTTGGTGAACCACCTCTTAACTCCAAGATAGTTGGAAGCAAGTGGATTTTCAAGAAGAAAACTGATATGCATGGAAACTTGGATACTTATAAAGCTAGACTTGTAGCAAAAGGTTTCACTCAAACTCAAGGGGTTGATTATGATGAGACCTTCTCACCGGTTGCAATGCTAAAGTCTATTAGGATATTATTTGCCATAGCTGCTCATTATGATTATGAGATCTAGCAAATGGATGTCAAAACCGCCTTTCTAAATGGATATCTTGAGGAAGATATCTATATGGTTCAGCCTGATGGTTTTGTCGTCTCAAAACATCCTAATAAAGTATGCAAGTTAAAGAAATCAATCTATGGATTGAAGCAAGCATCAAGGAGTTGGAATCACTGTTTTGATGAAGAAATAATCAAATTTGGATTCATCAAAAACGCTGATGAAGCATGTGTATATAAGAAGGCTAGTGGGAGCATCACCATTTTCCTAGTATTATATGTTGATGACATCCTACTATTGGGAATGACATTCCAACCATGGAGGGTGTAAAATCCTGGCTTGGAAGCTGTTTCTCCATTAAGGATCTTGGTGAAGCCGACTATATTTTAGGAATAAAGATCTATAGGGATAGATCAAGGGTGTTGATAGGTTTGAATCAAAGTGCATACATTGATAAGATCTTGAAAAGGTTCTAGATGGAAAACTCTAAGAAAGGTACCGCACCTATTCAAAGAGAAACGAAATTAAGTAAGAATCAATGTCCAAGCTCAAAGGATGAGCAAGACGAAATGAAGGGAATCCTGTATGCGTCTGCTATAGGATCCATCATGTATGCAATGATATGCAATAGACCGGACGTGTCATGCGCTTTGAGCATGACAAGCCGATACCAACAAAATCCTGGAAGCAGTCATTGGATGGCTATTAAGAACATACTTAAGTATCTAAGGAGGACCAAAGATATGTTCCTAATCTATGGATCTGGTGAGGAGGAGCTCGTAGTAAAGGGTTACACGGATGCGAGTTTCCAAACTGATCGGGATGATTCACAATCACAATCAGGGTACATTTTCATCTTGAATGGAGGAGCAATCTCTTGGAAGATCTCTAAGCAAGATGTGGTGGCATTATGAACTACAGAGTCAGAATACATGGTTAAAGAAATTCAGGAAGCTGCATGGTTAAAGAAATTCATTGTCGACCTAGGGGTGGTCCCTTCCATTCAGGACCCCCTAGAAATTCTTTCTGATAACGAGGGTGTGATTGCTGTATTAAGATATTATAACCCTTTATTACTTGAATGAATTATTCGGTTATAATGATTCAACTAATATTCCTATTTCGCATGTTTAAAATCCATGAGTAAATTATTTACTCAGAACGTCCGTAGTTGTTCATGCTTGTGGGAACAAGTATGAAGGTAATGCTATTATGAACTTAGATTGGTAGATATTCATATGGATGAATACAGAGCAAAAGGTTGCTCCCAAAGTTCATAGATATTTGTGGGATGCAAATATTAGACCGACTTGCATCTCAAATATTACTACATGGAATCTTCTTGATTGATCATAAGTAATTTTGAGTAAAAGCGAACATCATTCGGTATCATATGACCTGAAACACATATTGGGTCTTGATATTTACCGAATATTATACTTTGACTTAGCTCTTCCCTGTTTTGAAACATGGCAGTACATAAGTCTGAGTTCAGATATGATATAAGGTAATTGTGAGAGACGTATGTTGTCAAGATGGGATTTGTCCCTCTTATTCGTTGAGAGTAAGATGTCTAAGGCCTGATAAAGTTAAATCAATAGAGAATGATCACTCTGTGTCTCTAGGATTTAACATGATATCTGCGAGAAAAGGATAGATGATTGATTCACCTAAAACATTTCAAGTATGGTACTTGAAGGGGATGATATTATTGAATGGCACTTAGTCATACGTATTAAGGGTAGTAAACCGTTGTGAGGCGGTATTTACTGCTTGCATCAATCTTCTATGAATCTTGTGCAAGTGGGAGATTGTTGGATCTTGTATGCCCAAGACACATACAAGATTGATGTGGTTAGTATGTTATGATCCAAGTCGGGTCATACCCAATAACAAGCTATACAAACACCAATAAATGTTTATTTGTTGATGAGATCATACAAATAAATATTGACACCAATTTAGAAAATGGGTTTTTTAAAACATTGCTTTGTAATAGAACAACATTATATGGATAGTTTGTTCATGAGAAATTATTTGTTTCATTATGTAAGTTGGTTAAATAATAACAAATAAAAGTGTGTTAATGATATAAAATTAAAATAGGTTTTCATTTTATAAATTAAGGGTTGAAAGAGTGCAATTTTATAAAAGTTTCCAAATGGGGGGGAACCTATTTTGAACCATGTTTCGGCTGCCCCATGTGGGCTTTGAGGGGTCTTTTAGACTTGGTTTCTTCAAGATTTTATCTCCCCTTGCACTCTTCCAACACTCCTCTCTCTAACACACACTTTCTCTTACACACACATTGCAAAACTCTCTCCAAAAGATGCTGAAATTTTCGGATTCCAGGAAGAAACAAGCTGAAATTTTGGGACTTTTGAGGAACAAAGGAAGAGTTCTTTGGTGTTGCTCCCTAACTAGTTAAGTGTTTGAAGAGCTTGTGGGTATCACATCTTGAGGTTTCCTCTCTTGGGGGCAGGACATTTAGGAACACCATCACCTTCATCTTATTCATCTACAACATTTTGTTCAAGAAAGGTTGTTTCTATGAACACCCTATGCTTGTTATGTTTTGTTTAATAGCATACTATTTCACATATATTATTGATCCTTATTCTTGGGTTTTGTTTGTGCTTTAAAATGGTTAAAACTTTCAGATTACAAACCATATGTTAAACCTATATTACGTTGCGTTTTTCATGTTTAAATGGTTAAACTAGCTTTGTTTTACATGTGACAAAACCCAACACATTCAATAAGAATTGAAAGTCAAATCAAACTTGTCGAGTGAAAGTAGTCAGTATCAAAGATGTAATTTGATGTGATCAATGAACAAGAAGTTGAATAAAACTCACACGACCAACTAACCTAGATCTACTTGTATTTCGCTTGAAGTGGTGCAAATACGGATTTGTGAATCCATGTATTCTCGAAAGCGTAACATGATACATGTTAATTGAAATATGTTTACAAAACCACTAAATAGATATAGGTCTTAAATCGTAAGCCTTATCTTATCGTAACAACCTTCAATCCTATGGAGTTGTGATTTTGTAACCTTTTAAAACACTCCGAGACTAATTTGATCAACTATTACCATAACGATCACTAAAAACACAATAAATAATAAACAAATGATATATATATATATATATATATATATTATTATTAAACCGGAACCAAACTAAAATCAAGACCACTCAACCCACCCTTGAAATCGATTCACTACTCTCAAACTCATCCAAAATACTCCACCACCATCTTTAAGCCCCTCTTGCCTAGAAAATCGACTAAAATTAATCAAATCGAGAACTCTATTTATAGAATCCATTATTGAGCAACAAGGCAACATATATGTTGCAAAGGACCAACAAACTTGTCGTATTCATTCAATAAGAATTGAGAATCAAATAACACTTGTCGAGTGAAAGTAGTCAGCTATCAAAGACGTAACTCGATATGATTAATGAACAAGAAGTTGAATCAAACTCACACGACCAACTAACCAATATCTACTTGAATTTCACTTGAAGTAGTTCAAATATGGATTTGTGAATCCAAGTATTCTCGAAAGCATAACATGATACATGTTAAATGAAATGCGTTTATAAAAACACTAAATAGATATAGATCTTGAATGGTAAGGCTTATCTTATCGTAACAACCTTCAATCCTATGGAGATGTGATTTTGTAACCTTCTAAACACACTCCAGGACTAATTTGATCAACTATTACCATAACGATCACTAAAATCACAATAAATAACGAAAAATGAAATATATGTATATATTATTTAAACCGGAACCAAAACTTAACACAAGACCACTCAACCCACCTTTGAATTCGATTCACTGCTCTCAAACTCATCCAAAATACTCCACCACCATCTTTAAACCTCCCTTGCCTAGAATATGGACTAAAATGAACCAAAGCAAGAACTCTATTTTTAGAATCCATTATTGAGCACCAAGGCAACATATATTTTTCAAATGACGAGCAAACTTGTCGTATTCATTAAATAAGAATTGAGAGTCTAATCACACTTGTCGAATGAAAGTAGTCGGCTATCAAAGATGTAGCTTGATGTTTGATCAATGAACAAGAAGTTGAACCAAACTCACACGACCAACTAACCTAGATCTACTTGTATTTCGCTTGAAGTGGTGCAAATACAGATTTGTGAATCCAAGTATTCTCGATAGCATAACATGATACATGTTAAATGATACTTTTACAAAAACACTAAATAGATATAGATCTTGAATGGTAAGGCTTGTCTTATAATAACAACCTTCAATCCTATGGAGTTGTGATTTTGTAACCTTCTAAACACACTCCGGGACAACTTTGATCAACTATTACCATAATGATCACTAAAATCACAATAAATAATGAAAAATGAAAATATGTATATGTTATTTAAACCTGACCAAAACTGAACACAAGACCACTCAACCACCCTTGAATTCGATTCACTCCTCTCAAACTCATCCAATTACTCCACCACTATCTTTAAGCCCCTCTAGGCTAGAAAATCAACTAAAATGAATCAAAGGGAGAACTCTATTTATAGAATCCATCATTGAGCATCAAGGCAACATATATGTTACAAAGGACGAGCAAACTTGTCGTATTCATTCAATAACAATTAAGAGTCGAATCACACTTGTCTATTGAAAGTAGTCAGCTACCAAAGATGTAACTTGACGTGTGATCAATGAACAAGAAGTTGAATCAAACTCACACGGCCAACTAACCAAGATCTACTTGTATTTCGCTTTAAGGTGCAAATACGGATTTGCGAATCCAAGTATTCTCGAAAGCATAACATGATACATGTAAATGATACTTTTACAAAAACACTAAATAGATATAGATCTTGAATGTTAAGGCTTATCTTATTGTAATAACCTTCAATCCTGTGGAGTGGTGATTTTCTAACCTTCTAAACACATCCTGGGACTAATTTGACCACTATTACCATAACAATCATTAAAATCACAATAAATAATGAAAACGAAATTATATGTATATATTACTTAAACCGGAACTAAAACTGAACACAAGACCACTAAACCCACCCTAGAATTCGATTCACTACTCTCAAACTCATCCAAAATACTCCACCATCATCTTTAAGCCCCTCTTGCCTAGAAAAACAAATAAAATGAATCATAGCGAGAACTGTATTTATAGAATCCATTATTGAGCACCAAGGCAACATATATGCTGCAAAGAATGAACAAACTTGCCGTATTAGATCAATAAGAATTATGAGTCAAATCACACTTGTCGAGTGAACGTAGTCAGATATCAAAGATGTAACTCGATGTGATCAATGAACAAGTAGTTGAATAAAACTCATACGACCAACTAACCTAGATCTACATGTATTTCCCTTGAAGTGGTGCAAATACGGATTTGTGAATCCAAGTATTCTCGAAGCATAACATGATACATGCTAAATGAAATATGTTTACAAAAACACTAAATAGACATAGGTCTTGAATGGTAAGACTTATCTTATTGTGACAACCTTCAATCCTATGGAATTGTGATTTTGTAACCTTCTAAAAACACTCTGGGACTAATTTGATCAACTATTATCATAACAATCACTAAAATCACAATAAATAATGAAAAATGAAATATATGTATATATAATATAAACCGAAACCAAAATTAAACACAAGACCACTCAACCCACCCTTGAATTCGACTCACTAATCTCAAACTCATCCAAAATACTACACCACCATCTTTAAGCCCTTCTTGCCTAGAAAATCAACAAAACTAAATCAAACGAGAACTCTATTTATAGAATCCATTATTGAGCACCAAGGTAACATATACGTTGCAAAGGACCAACAAACTTGTCATATTCATTCAATAAGAATTGAGAGTCAAATCACACTTGTCGAGTAAAAGTAGTCAGCTATCAAACATGTAACTCAATGTGATCAATGAACAAGAAGTTGAATCAAACTCACATGGCCAACTAACCAAGATCTACTTGTATTTCGCTTGAAGTGGTTCAAATACGGATTTGTGAATCCAAGTATTCTCGAAACATGATACATGTTAAATGAAATATGTTTACAAAAACACTAAATAGATATAGATCGTGAATGGTAAGGCTTATCTTATCGTAAAAACCTTCAATCCTATGGAGTTGTGATTTTGTAACCTTCTAAAAACACTTCAGGACTAATTTGATCAACTATTACCATAACGATCACTAAAGTCACAATAAATAACGAAAAATGAAATATATGTATATATTATTTATACCGGAACCAACACTGAACACAAGACCACTCAACCCACCCTTGAATTCGATTCACTGCTCTCAAACTCATCCAAAATACTCCACCACCATCTTTAAGCCCCTCTTGCCAAGAACATCGACTAAAATGAATCAAAGCGAGAACTCTATTTATAGAATCCATTATTGAGCACCAAGGCAACAAATATTTTTCAAACGACGAGCAAACTTGTCGTATTCATTCAATAAGAATTGAGAGTGTAATCACACTTGTCGAATGAAAGTAGTCAGCTATCAAAGATGTAGCTCGATGTGTGATCAATGAACAAGAAGTTGAATCAAACTCACACGATCAACTAACCTAGATCTACTTGTATTTCGCTTGAAGTGGTGCAAATACGGATTTGTGAATCCAAGAATTCTCGAAAGCATAACATGATACATGTTAAATGAAAGACTTTTACAAAAACACTTAATAGATATTGATCCTGAATGTTAAGTCTTATCTTATTGTAACAACCTTCAATCCTATGGAGTTGTGATTTTGTAACCTTCTAAACACATTCCGGGACTAATTTGATCAACGATTACCATAACGATCACTAAAATCACAATAAATAATGAAAACTGAAATATATGTATATATTATTTAAACCTGACCAAAACTAAACACAAGACCACTCAACCCACCCTTGAATTCGATTCACTCCTCTAAAACTCATCCAAAATACTCCACCACCATCTTTAAGCCCCTCTAGGCAAGAAAATCAACTAAAATGAATAAAAGCAAGAACTCTATATATAGAATCCATTATTGAGCATCAAGGCAACATATAATTGTTGAATTCTTTATGCCCAAGACACATAGGACATTGATGTTTGTAGTACGTTATGATCCAAGTCGGGTCATACCCAATAACAAGCTTAGCAAACACCAAATAATATTTAATTGATGATATGATCATACAATTAAATAAATACACCAATTTAGAAAATGGGTTTTCTAAATAAGTTGAATATGAGATTTGAACAATTTATATGGATATTTTGTTTATAGATATTGTTTGTAATGTTATTTAAGTTATTTAAATAACATAAAATAATAATGGAGTGTGTGTGAGTTATACAATTAAAATGTTAATTATATGTATAACTCATATTAGTGACTTGTTAATGTGTTAAATTGCGTTTTTAAAGTTTTTTGGGGGGGAAACCCAAACTGAGAAAGGGATTCGGCCGCCCCCTTTGGAGTGTGCCTCCTCTTGTTTTTCACTTATAGTCTTGGAAAAACACATTAGATAATACATTCACTCCATCCTCTTGTCTCTCACACATCCAAAAACCACAAGAAGAAAAAGGGTTTTCTCCTCTTGTTGAAGATATTCACGGATGAAAAGGTTTCCAGCAGCCTCCTCTTTCACTTTTTTGGGTGCTCAAATCCTAGAAACAAGGTGTTTGTCATAGAACTTGGGGTATGCAAGCTTCAGAGGATCTCCTTTGGTGCCTTAGTCGTTTTCTTGGAGCACATCCTCTTCTATCTCGACTTTTTGCTGCTGAAAAAGGTAGTTTATGGCAGCCTCTTTATGGCTGTCCATAATGTTTGTTTTGTGTTTACATAGCTAGTCTTATTCACATAAAAAGGTTCTTTGTTCTTGGGTTTGTTTGTAACTTATAATATCAAGATGAAACCCGAAATTTTCAGTTCATTAACAAAGTTATAAAGCTTGTTTCCGCTGCGTTTTTAGAAAGTTTAAATGGTTAAACTATGTATCTTGTTCTAACAAACCCCAACATTGGCATCTAGAGCCAGTTATATGGATAACTAGCTTGTTTTGTCCTTGTAATATTTCGTTTTATGGGACTTTGAGAACCCCTTTTAGGGGCTGCTATATTCATGTATTATGAAACCCCAAACTTTCAAAGTTATATCACACATGCTTGTGATTAAACTTTGAAAGATATGTATGTTTTATTGTTTATTTGTTTGGACAAGATAAAACCCGAAATTTTAGTTTGTGTTGGCCGAAATTTCGTGGGTTTTAGTGGGGATTCATTGTTGTTTTGGATGATATGATCATTGTTCATTATGGTGCATAACCTAGCCCTTGACCTTGTGTTATTTGGATGTTTTTAATGGTTGTATTTATTCATTCAATTGGGTTGTATAATCTTTTATTTGTGCTTGGTTTAAAGTGTACTTTATTTATTATTGGCTGTAATAAATAGATTAGGTACTTTTTGTTTTACTAGAAATCTTGTATTAGGATATAATATCTTGTAATATGAAGATGTACGTGTTAGAAACACAAAGGGAAGACACAAGAAACATGGAGCATTTGGATGCGGTTTCAAGTGGGAGGTTCATGGAAGCCTTTTGTGTTGTGTTTTGTCCCTTAGGAATGTCCTATGGTACACACTTGTGATGGCAAACAAGTGTGGCCACTTTAGATGCTATGGTTATGCACTATCATTTGGTTGATTCTTGGTTGTTTGGTTATGGTATTGCGGTTGATTACTTATATATGATGTTTGCTTAACAATCCTTTCTATTATCATAACAAACTATCTAAATGGGCATTAATCATTAAAAGGTAATAAAAGGTTATTAAAAATTTTTAATGATTTCAAAGATTAAAAGGGGTTTTAATCAATGTACCATAGGGTATCTTGTATTTGAAAGCATACAAATATGAATACATAATGTTTTCTAAACTTGTATTATAATATCTCTACATTTTTATATAAAAATAAGATCAATACCGTCCTTTTACACAACACTTGAATCACTCGGGAACTCTTAGTGCGATAAAGGTCACCTAACCATTTTGAGGGAACTTGTGACTTGAGGTGAGAATGCCATAATCGTGGGATAAAGGTCACCTAACCGCTTATTTTGGCAAACTCACACGTGTGTGTAAGTAGGGTGTCTTGATTTGCAAACCATGTCAAATGGATTACCTACAATATGGTTTCCAAATGGTGTTGATGGGACTAACATGCCGACTTTACATATGATGTTTCAAGACGATCCCATACCTCTAGAAGTTGCAAATGGTTGCAATCGTCAATCGTTGACCACCTTATTAATTTAAATCGTGGGAATCAGGTCACCTAACCACTATTTAAATGTAATGTTGGGTTCTAGATTTTAATATGAAAATGACCTTAAAAGGTATTAATTATTAAAATAACAATATCGAAAATACTAAAATTGATCTTTGTTAAAATTTGTAGATGACCACCAATAATTATGATAATCATGATAATACATCCACGTCCACCCAATCTTTACGAGCGATTCTCCAAAAGGAACATCTAAATCATAATAATTTTATCGATTGGTATCGAAACTTGAGAATCGTTCTCAAGCAAGAGAAACAATCATATGTTTTAAACGACCCTGTCCCCGATCAACCTAGTGAGGATGATAAGGAGGCCTATAATGATTGGATAAAGTACACTGAGTACTCTGTCCAAGTGTCTTGCCTTATGTTGGCAAGCATGACTCTAGATCTCTAGAAGGAGTATGAGCATCACGGAGCTTATGACATGATAACACAATTGAAGAAAACGTTCCAACAGCAAGCGAGGGTGAGCGCTTCGAAACGGTTCGAGCGCTCCATGCATGTCGTATGGACGACAACCAATCAGTTTCATCTTATGTACTTAAGATGAAAAGTCACATTGACCGCCTCGAAAGGCTAAACTGTCCTGTCTCAAAGGAATTGGCCACGGATTTGATCCTCAATGGCCTTACCAAAAGGTTTGAGACGTTCGTGTTGAACTACAACATGAATGCTTCGGACAAAAGCATTGGTGAGCTTCACTCTATGCTCAAAACAGCTGAGGCGGCCATGGGTAAAAGGGTTTTACCTGTTCTCACCATCAATGAACATGACAAGAAAAGGCCTCATCCCGCACCCAAGGCAAGAGTTGCAAAGGGTAAGGGACCCGTAATAGGAAAAGGGAAATGGGTGGCAAGGGTGCCACCCAAAGCACAGGAGAAGAGGCAAAAGGTTGCTTCTAATGACCCATGGTTCAAGTGTGGGGAGATTGGACATTGGGCAAGAAATTGTCCTGTCCATCTCCAAGAGTTGAAAGCAAAGAGGGATGTCGGGCAGACCTCAGGTACTATATACGTGATCCATATTGATTTAAACTTAATATCCTCTAACACATGGGTATTAGATACCGAATGTGGAACTCACATTTGCAATTTGTTGCAGGGGTTCAAAAGAAGTAGCAACTTCAATAAAGGGGATGTTAGCCTCTACATGGGCAATGGGGCAGAAGTTCAAGTTGTATGTATATATGTATATATTATTTAAACCGGAACCAACTCTGAATTAAAGACCACTCAACCCACCCTCGAATTCGATTCACTACTCTCAAACTCATCCAAAATACTCCACCACCATCTTTAAGTCCCTCTTGGCAAGAAAATCAACTAAAATTATTCAAAGCCAGAACTCTATTTATGGAATCTATTATTGAACACCCTTGCAACGTATATGTTGCAAAGGAGCAACAAACTTATCGTATTCATTCAATAAGAATTTAAAGTCAAATCACACTTGTCGAGTGAAAGTAGTGGTGCAAATACGGATTTTGCTTGTATTTCGCTTGAAGTGACGCAAATACAGATTTGTGAATCCAAGTATTCTCGAAAGCATAACATGATACATGTTAAATGAAATACATTTACAAAACCACTAAATAGATATAGATCTTGAATGGTATGGCCTATCTTACCGTAACAACCTTCAATCCTACGGAGTTGTGATTTTGTGACCTTCTAAACGCACTCCGGGACTAATTTGATAAACTATTACAATAACGATCACTAAAATCACAATAAATAATGAAAAAAAATATATGTATATATTATTTAATCTCAAAAAAACTAAGCACAAGACCACTCAACCCACACTTGAATTTGATTCAGTGCTCTCAAACTAATCCAAAATACTCCACCACCCTCTTTAGGCCCCTATTGCCTAGAAAATTGACTAAAATGAATCAAAGTGAGAACTCTATTTATAGAATCCATTATTAAGCACCAAGGCAACATATATGTTGCAAAGGACTAGCAAACTTGCCTTATTCATTCAATAACAACTGAGAGTCAAATCACACTTGTCGAATGAAAGTAGACAGCTATCAAAGATGTAACATGATGTGTGATCAATGAACAAGAAGTTGAATCAAACTCACACGACCAACTAATCGAGATCTACTTGTATTTCGGTTTAACTGGTTCAAATACGGATTTGTGAACCCAAGTATTCTCGGAAGCATAACATGATACATGTTAAATGAAATTCGTTTACAAAAACACTAAATAGATATAGATCTTGAATGGTAAGGCTTATCTTATCGTAACATCCTTCAATCCTATGGAGTTGGGAATTGTAACCTTCAACACACAATCTCGGACTTACTTGATCAACTATTACCATAACGATAACTAAAATCACAATAAATAATGAAAAATGAAATATATGTATATATTATTTAAACCGGATCCAAAACTAAACACAAGACGAGTCAACCCACCATTGAATTCGATTCACTACTCTCAAATTCATCCAAAATGCTCCACCACCATCTTTAAGCTGCTCTTGCCTAGAAAATCGACTAAAATGAATCAAAGCGACAACTCTATTTATAGAATCCATTATTGAGCACCAAGGCAACACATATGTTGCAAAGGACCAACAAATTTGTCGTATTCATTCAATAAGAATTGAGAATCAAATCACACTTGTCGAATGAAAGTAGACAACTATCAAAGATGTAACATGATGTGTGATCAATGAACAAGAAGTTGAATCAAACTCACACGACCACCTAAGCTAGATCTACTTGTATTTTGGTTGAAGTGGTGCAAATATGAATTTTTGAACGCAAGTATTCTCCAAAGCATAACATGATACATGTTAAATGAAATGCGTTTACAAAAACACTAAATAGATATTGATCTTGAATGGTAAGGACTATCTTATCATAACATCCTTTAATCCTATGGAGCTGTGATTTGGTAACCTTCTAAACACACTCTCGGACTAACTTAATCAACTATTCCCATAACGATAACTAAAATCACAATAAATATAGAAAGTTGAAATATATGTATATATTATTTAAACCGAATCCAAAACTAAACACAAGACCACGAAACCAACCCTTGAATTCGATTCACCACTCTTTGACTCATCCAAAATACTCCACCTTCTTCATTAAGCCCCTCTTGCCAAGAAAATCGACTAAAATAAAATAAAGCGACAACCCTATTTATAGAATCCATTATTGAGTGCCAAGGAAACATATATGTTAAAAAAGACCAATAAACTTGTCGTATTCATTCAATAAGAATTGAAAGTCAAATCACACATGTCGAATGAATGTAGTCAGCTATCAATGATGTAACTCGATGTCTTATCAATGAACAAAAAGTTGAATCAAACTCACACGACCAACTAACCTAGATCTACTTGTATTTCGCTTGAAGTGGTGCATATATGGATTTGTGAATCCAAGTATTCTCGAAAGCATAACATGATACATGTTAAATGAAATACGTTTACAAAAACACTGAATAGATATAGATTTGGAATGGTATGGCTAATCTTATTGTAACAACCTTCAATACTATAAAGTTGTGATTTTGTAACCTTCTAAACGCATTGCGGGACTAATTTGATCAACTATTACAATATCGATTACTAAAATCACAATAAATAATGAAAAATATATTTATATATTATTTAATCTGAAACAAAAACTAAACACAAGACCACTCAACCACCCTTGAATTCGATTCAATGCTCTCAAACTCATCCAAAATACTCCACCACCCTCTTTAAGCCCCTCTTGCCTAGAAAATCGACTAAAATGAATCAAAGCGACAACTCTATTTATAGAATCCATTATTAAGCACCAAGGCAACACATATGTTGCAAAGGACCAGCAACATTCTGTATTCATTCAATAAGAATTGAGAGTCAAATCACACTTGTCGAATGAAAGTAGACATCTATCAAAGATGTAACATGATGTGTGATCAATGAACAAGAAGTTGAATCAAACTCACACGACCAACTAACCTAAATCTACTTGTATTTCCGTTGAAGTGGTGCAAATATGGATTTGTGAACCCAAGTATTCTCAAAAGCATAACATGATACATGTTAAATAAAATACGTTTACCAAAACACTAAATAGACATACATCCTGAATGGTAAGGCTTATCTTATCGTAACAACCTTCAATCCTATGCAGTTATGATTTTCTAACCTTCAAAAAAGAATCCGGGACAAATTTGATCAACTATTACCATAACGATCACTAAAAACACAATAAATAATAAACAAATGATATATATATATATATATTATTTAAACCGGAACCAAAGTAAAAACAAGACCACTCAGCCCACCCTTGAATTCCATTCACTACTCTCAAACTCATTCCAAAATACTCCACCACCATCTTTAAGCCCCTCTTGGCTTGAAAATCGACTAAAATGAATCAAAGCGAGAATTCTATTTATAGAATTCATTATTGAGCACCAAGGCAACATGTATGTTGCAAAGGACCAGCAAACTTGTCGTATTCATTCAATAAGAATTCAAAGTCCAATCTCACTTGTCGAATGAAAGTAGTCAGCTATCAAAGATGTAACTCGATGTGTGATCAATGAACAAGAAGTTGAATCAAACTCACATGACAAACTAACCTATATCTACTTGTATTTCGCTTGAAGTGTTGCAAATATGGATTGTGAATCCAAGTATTCTCGAAAGCATAACATGATACATGTTAAATAAAATACGTTTACCAAAACACTAAATAGACATACATCCTGAATGGTAAGGCTTATCTTATCGTAACAACCTTCAATCCTATGCAGTTATGATTTTCTAACCTTCAAAAAAGAATCCGGGACAAATTTGATCAACTATTACCATAACGATCACTAAAAACACAATAAATAATAAACAAATGATATATATATATATATTATTTAAACCGGAACCAAAGTAAAAACAAGACCACTCAGCCCACCCTTGAATTCCATTCACTACTCTCAAACTCATTCCAAAATACTCCACCACCATCTTTAAGCCCCTCTTGGCTTGAAAATCGACTAAAATGAATCAAAGCGAGAATTCTATTATAGAATTCATTATTGAGCACCAAGGCAACATGTATGTTGCAAAGGACCAGCAAACTTGTCGTATTCATTCAATAAGAATTCAAAGTCCAATCTCACTTGTCGAATGAAAGTAGTCAGCTATCAAAGATGTAACTCGATGTGTGATCAATGAACAAGAAGTTGAATCAAACTCACATGACAAACTAACCTATATCTACTTGTATTTCGCTTGAAGTGTTGCAAATATGGATTGTGAATCCAAGTATTCTCGAAAGCATAACATGATATATGTTAAATGAACTACGTTTACAAAACACTAAGTAGATATAGATCTTGAATGGTAAGGCTTATCTTATCGTAACAACCTTCAATCCAACGGAGTTGTGATTTTGTAACCTTCTAAACGCACTTCGGGACTAATTTGATAAACTATTACAATAACAATCACTAAAATCACAATAAATAATGAAAAAAATATATGTATATATTATTTAATCCGAAACCAAAACTAAGCACAAGACCACTCAACCCACATTTGAATTTGATTCTGTGCTCTCAAACTCATCCAAAATACTCCACCACCCTCTTTAGGCCCCTATTGCCTAGAAAATCGACTAAAATGAATCAAAGTGAGAACTCTATTTATAGAATCCATTATTAAGCACCAAGGCAACATATATGTTGCAAAGGACTAGCAAACTTGCCTTATTCATTCAATAACAACTGAGAGTCAAATCACACTTGTCGAATGAAAGTAGACAGCTATCAAAGATGTAACATGATGTGTGATCAATGAACAAGAAGTTGAATCAAACTCACACGACCAACTAATTGAGATCTACTTGTATTTCGGTTTAAGTGGTGCAAATATGGATTTGTGAACCCAAGTATTCTTGGAAGCATAAAATGATACATGTTAAATGAAATTCGTTTACAAAAACACTAAATAGATATAGATCTGAATGGTAAGGATTATCTTATCGTAACATCCTTCAATCCTATGGAGTTGGGAATTGTAACCTTCTACACACAATCTCGGACTTACTTGATCAACTATTACCATAACGATAACAAAAATCACAATAAATAATGAAAAATGAAATATATGAATATATTATTTAAACCGGATCCAAAACTAAACACAAGACGAGTCAACCCACCATTGAATTCGATTCACTACTCTCAAATTCATCCAAAGTGCTCCACCACCATCTTTAAGCCGCTCTTGCCTAGAAAATCGACTAAAATGAATAAAAGCGACAACTCTATTTATAGAATCCATTATTGAGCACCAAGGCAACACATATGTTGCAAAGGACCAGCAAATTTGCTATATTCATTCAATAATAATTGAGAATCAGATCACACTTGTCGAATGAAAGTAGACAGCCATCAAAGATGTAACATGATGTGTGATCAACGAACAAGAAGTTGAATCAAACTCACACGACCACCTAAGCTAGATCTACTTGTATTTTGGTTCAAGTGGCGCAAATATGGATTTTTGAATGCAAGTATTCTCCAAAGCATAACATGATACATGTTAAATGAAATGCGTTTACAAAAACACTAAATAGATATAGATCTTGACTGGTAAGGACTATCTTATCATAACATCCTTTAATCCTATGGAGTTGTGATTTTGTAACCTTCTAAACACACTCTCGGACTAACTTAATCAACTATTACCATAACGATAACTAAAATCACAATAAATAATGAAAGTTGAAATATGTGTATATATTTAAACCGAATCCAAAACTGAACACAAGACCACGCAACCCACCCTTGAATTCGATTCACCACTCTCAGACTCATCCAAAATATCCACCTCCATCATTAGCCCCTCTTGCCTAGAAAATCGACTAAAATAAATCAAAGCGACAACTCTATTTATAGAATCCGTTATTGAGTGCCAAGGCAACATATATGTTGAAAAGGACCAATAAACTTGTCGTATTCATTCAATAAGAATTGAAAGTCAAATCACACTTGTAGAATGAATGTAGTCATCTATCAAAGATGTAACTCGATGTCTTATCAATGAACAAAAAGTTGAATCAAACTCACACGACCAACTAACCTAGATCTACTTGTATTTCGCTTGAAGTAGTGCAAATACGGATTTGTGAATCCAAGTATTCTCGAAAGCATAACATGATACATGTTAAATGAAATACGTTTACAAAAACACTAATAGATATAGATCTTGAATGGTATGCCTAATCTTATCGTAACAACCTTCAATCCTAAAAAGTTGTGATTTTGTAACCTTCTAAACACATTCCGGGACTAATTTGATCAACTATTACAATAACGATTACTAAAATCACAATAAATAATGAAAAATATATTTATATATTTTTTAATATGAAACCAAAATGAAACACAAGACCACTCAACCCACCCTTGAATTCGATTCAATGCTCTCAAACACATCCAAAATACTCTACCCCCCTCTTTAAGCCCTCTTGCCTAGAAAATCGACTAAAATGAATCAAAGCGAGAACTCTATTTATAGAATCTATTATTAAGCACCAAGCAACACATATGTTGCAAAGGACCAGCAAACATTCCGTATTCAATCAATAAGAATTGAGAGTCAAATCACACTTGTCGAATGAAAGTAGACATCTATCAAAGACGTAACATGATGTGTGATCAATGAACAAGAAGTTGAATCAAACTTACACAACCAACTAACCTAAATCTACATGTATTTCAGTTGAAGTGGTGCAAATATGGATTTGTGAACCCAAGTATTCTCAAAAGCATAACATGATACATGTTAAATAAATTACGTTTACCAAAACACTACATAGACATACATCCTGAATGGTAAGGCTTATATCTTATCGTAACAACCTTCAATCCTATGCATTGTGATTTTCTAACCTTCAAAAAAGACACCGGGACAAATTTGATCAACTATTACCATAACGATCACTAAAACACAATAAATAATGAAAAATGAAATATATTATATATTTTTTTTAAACCGGAACCAAAACTAAACACAAACCACCACTCGCCCCCCTTGAATTCGATTCACTTCTCTTAAACTCATCCAAAATACTCCACCACCCTCTTTAAGCCCCTCTTGCCTAGAAAATTGACTAAATAAAATCAAAGTGAGAATTCTATTTATAGAATCAATTATTGAGCACCAAGGCAACATGTATGTTGCAAAGGACCAGCAAACTTGTCGTATTCATTCAATAAGAATTGAGAGTCCAATCAAACTTGTAGAATAAAGTAGTCAGCTATCAAAGATGTAATTCGATGTGTGATCAATGAACAAGAAGTTGATTCAAACTCACATGACAAACTAACCTATATCTACTTGTATTTCGCTTGAAGTGTTGCAAATGGATTTGTGAATCCAAGTATTCTCGAAAGCATAACATGATATATGTTAAATGAACTACGTTTACAAAAACACTAAGTAGATATAGATCTTGAATGGTAAGGCTTATCTTATCGTAACAACCATCAATCCACGGAGTTGTGATTTTGTAACCTTCTAAACGCACTACTGGACAAATTTGATAAACTATTACAATAACGATCACTAAAATCACAATAATAATGAAAAAAAATATATGTATATATTATTTAATCCGAAACAAACTAAGCACAAGACCACTCACCCACACTTGAATTTGATTCAGTGCTCTCAAACTGATACAAAATACTCCACCACCCTCTTTAGGCCCCTATTGCCTAGAAAATCGACTAAAATGAATTAGAGTGAGAACTCTATTTATAGAATCCATTAATAAGCAACAAGGCAACATATATGTTGCAA
Source organism: Flaveria trinervia (assembly GCA_025506515.1). Classification (NCBI taxonomy): domain Eukaryota; kingdom Viridiplantae; phylum Streptophyta; class Magnoliopsida; order Asterales; family Asteraceae; genus Flaveria; species Flaveria trinervia. The sequence continues at coordinate 64,087 of JACCIX010000173.1, forward strand.
AGACTATCAAACTTGCCTTATTCATTCAATAACAACTGAGAGTCAAATCACACTTGTCGAATGAAAGTAGACAGCTATTAAAGATGTAACATGATGTGTGATCATGAACAAGAAGTTGAATCAAACTCACACGGACAACTAATCGAGATCTACTTGTATTTCGGTTTAAGTGGTGCAAATATGGATTTGAGAACCCAAGTATTCTCGGAAGCATAACATGATACATGTTAAAAATGAATCGTTTACAAAAACACTAATAGATATAGATCTTGAATGGTAAGGATTATCTTATCGTAACATCCTTCAATCCTATGGAGTGGGAATTGTAACCTTCTACACACAATCTCGGACTTACTTGATCAACTATTACCATAACGATAACAAAATCACAATAAATAATGAAAATGAAATATATGAATATATTATTTAAACCGGATCCAAAACTGAACACAAGACGACTCAACCCACCATTGAATTCGATTCACTACTCTCAAATTCATCCAAAATGCTACACCACCATCTTTAAGCTGCTCTTGCCTAGAAAATCGACTAAAATGAATCAAAGCGACAACACTATTTATAGAATCCATTATTGAGCACCAAGGCAACACATATGTTGCAAAGGACCAGCAAATTTGCCGTATTCAATCAATAAGAATTGAGAATCAAATCACACTTGTCGAATGAAAGTAGACAGCTATCAAAGATGTAACATGATGTTGATCAACGAACAAGAAGTTGAATCAAACTCACACGACCAACTAACCTAGATCTACTTGTATTTTGGTTGAAGTTGTGCAAATATGGATTTGTGAACGCAAGTATTCTCCAAGCATAACATGATACCTGTTAAATAAAATGCATTTACAAAAACACTAAATAGATATAGATCTTGAATGGTAAGGACTATCTTATCATAACATCCTTAATCCTATGGAGTTGTGATTTGGTAACCTTCTAAACACACTCTCGGACTAACTTAATCAACTATTCCCATAACGATAACTAAATCACAATAAATATAGAAAGTTGAAATATATGTATATATTATTTAAACCGAATCCAAAACTGAACACAAGACCACGCAACCCACCCTTGAATTCGATTCACCACTCTCAGACTCATCCAAAATACTCCTCCTCCATCATTAAGCCCCTCTTGCCTAGAAAATCGACTAAAATAAATCAAAGCGACAACTCTATTTTTAGAATCCATTATTGAGTGCCAAGGCAACATATATGTTGAAAAAGGACCAATAAACTTGTCGTATTCATTCAATAAGAATTGAAAGTCAAATAACACTTGTCGAATGAATGTAGTCAGCTATCAAAAATGTAACTTGATGTCTTATCAATGAACAAAAAGTTGAATCAAATTCACACGACCAACTAACCTAGATCTACTTGTATTTCGCTTGAAGTGCTGCAAATACGGATTTGTGAATCCAAGTATTCTCGAAAGCATAACAGGATACATGTTAAATGAAATATGTTTACAAAAACACTAAATAGATATAGATATTGAATGGTATGGCTAATGTTTTCGTAACAACCTTGAATCCTCTAAAGTTGTGATTTTGTGACCTTCTAAATGCATTGCGGGACTACTATTTGATCAACTATTATAATAACGATTAATAAAATCACAATAAATAATGAAAAATATATTTATATATTATTTAATCTGAAACCAAAACTAAACACAAGACTACTCAACCCAACCTTGAATTCTATTCAATGCTCTCAAACTCATCCAAAATACTCACCACCCACCTCTTTATGCCCCTCTTGCCTAGAAAATCGACTAAAATGAATCAAAGCGAGAACTCTATTTATAGAATCCATTATTAAGCACCTAGGCAACACATATGTTGCAAAGGACCAGCAAAGAATCTGTATATCATTCAATAAGAATTGAGAGTCAAATCACACTTGTCGAATAAAAGTAGACATCTATCAAAGATGTAACATGATGTGTGATCAATGAACAAGAAGTTGAACCAAACTCACATGACCAACTAACCTAAATCTTCTTGTATTTCAGTTGAAGTGGTGCAAATATGGACTTGTGAACCCAAGCATTCTCAAAAGCATAACATGATACATGTTAAATAAAATACGTTTACCAAAACACTAAATAGACATACATCCTGAATGGTAAGGCTTATCTTATCGTAACAACCTTCAATCATATGCAGTTGTGACTTTCTAACCTTCAAAAAAGACTCCGGGATAAATTTGATCGACTATTACCATAACGATCACTAAAAACACAATAAATAATGAAAAATGAAATATATGTATATATTATTTAAACCGGAACCAAAACTGAAAACAAGACCACTCAGCCCACCCTTGAATTCAATTCACTACTCTCAAACTCTTCCAAAATACTCCACCACCATCTTTAAGCCCCTCTTGGCTTGAAAATCGACATTAAAAGCAAGAACTCTATTTATAGAGTCCATTATTGAGCACCCTTGCAACCTCTATGTTGCAAAGAACCAGCAAACTTTCGGTATTCATTCAATAAGAATTGGGAGTCAAATCAAATTGCCGAATGAAAGTAGACAGCTATCAAAGATGTAACTCAATATGTGATCAATGAACAAGAAGTAGAATAAAGCTCACACTACCAACTAACCTAGATCTACTTGTATTTCGGTTAAAGTGGTGCAAAGACGGTTTTGTGAACCCAAGTATTCTCGAAAACATAACATGATACATGTTAAATGAAATACATTTATAAAAACACTAAATATATATAGATCTTGAATGCTAAGGCTTATTTTATCGTAACAACCTTCAATCCTATAACGTTGTGCTTTTGTAACCTTCTAAACGCATTCCGGGACTAACTTGAGCAACTATTACAATAACGGTCACTAAAATCACAATAAATAATTAAAAATGAAATATATGTATATATTATTTAAACCAGAACCAAAACTGAACACAAGACCACTCGACCCACCCTTGAATTCGATTCACTGCTCTTAAACTCATCCAAAATACTCCACCACCCTCTTTAAGCCCCTCTTGCCAAGAAAATCGATTAAAATGAATCAAAACGAGATTTCTATTTATAGAATCCATTATTGAGCACCAAGGCAACATATATGTTGCAAAGGACCAGCAAACTTGTCGTATTCATTCAATAAGAATTGAGAGTGCAATCACACTTGTCAAATGAAAGTAGTTAGCTATCAAAGATGTAACTCGATGTGTGATCAATGAACAAGAAGTTGAATCAAACTCACATGACAAACTAACCTATATCTACTTGTATTTCGCTTGAAGTGTTGCAAATATGGATTTGTGAATCCAAGTATTCTCGAAAGCATAACATGATATATGTTAAATGAACTACGTTTACAAAATCACTAAATAGATATAGATCTCGAATCGTAAGGCTTATCTTATCGTAACATCCTTCAATCCTATGGAGTTGTGATTTTGTAACATTCTAAACACACTCCGGGAGTAATTTGATCAACTACTACCATAATGATCACTAAAATCACAATAAATAATGAAAAATGAAATATATGTATATATTACTTAAACCAGAACCAAAACTGAAAACCAGACCACTCAACCCACCCTTGAATTCGATTCACTGCTCTTAAACTCATCCAAAATACTCCACCTCCCTCTTTAAGCCCCTCTTGCCTAGAAAATCGACTAAAACGAATCAAAGCGAGAAGTCTATTTATAGAATCCATTATTGAGCACCAAGGCAACATATATGTTACAAAGGACCAGAAAACTTGTCATATTCATTCAAGAAGAATTGAGAGTCAAATCACACTTATCAAATGAAAGTAGACAGCTATCAAGACATAACTCGATGTGTGATCCATGAAAAAAAAGTTGAATCAAACTCACACGACCATCTAAACTAGATCTACTTGTATTTCGCTTGAAGTGGTGCAAATACGGATTTGGGAACCCAAGTATTCTCGAAAGCATAACATGATACATGTTAAATGAAATGCGTTTACAAAAACACTAAATAGATATAGATCTTTAATGGTAAGGCTTATCATATCGTAACGTCCTTCAATCTTATGGAGTTGTGATTTTGTAACCTTTTAAATACACTCTCAGACTAACTTGATCAACTATTACCATAACGATCACTAAAATCACAATAAATAATGAAAAGTGAAATATATGTATATATTATCTAAACAAGAACCAAAACTGAACACAAGACCACTCAACCCACCCTTGAATTCGATTCACTGTTCTCAAACTCATCCAAAATACTCCACCACGCTATTTAAGCCCCTCTTGCCTAGATAATCAACTAAAATGAATCAAAGCGAGAACTCTATTTATTGATTCCATTATTGAGCACCAAAGCAACATATATGTTGCAAAGGACCAGCAAACTTGTCGTTTTCATTCAATAAGAATTGAGAGTCCAATCACACTTGTCGAATGAAAGTAGTCAGCGATCAAAGATGTAACTCGATGTGTGATCAATGAACAAGAAGTTGAATCAAACTCACACGACAAACTAACCTATATCTACTTGTATTTCGCCTGAGGTGTTGCAAATATGGATTTGTGAATCCAAGTATTCTCGAAAGCATAACATGATATATGTTAAATGAACTACGTTTACAAAAACACTAAGTAGATATAGATCTTGAATGGTAAGGCTTATCTTATCGTAACATCCTTCAATCCTATGGAGTTGTGATTTTGTAACCTTCTAAACACACTCCGGGAGTAATTTGATCAACTATTACCATAACGATCACTAAAATTACAATAAATAATGAAAAATGAAATATATTTATATATTTTTTAAACCGGAACCAAAACTGAACACAAGACCACTCGACCCACCCTTGAATTCGATTCACTGCTCTTAAACTCATCCAAAATACTCCACCACCCTCTTTAAGCCCCTCTTGCCAAGAAAATCGATTAAAATGAATCAAAACGAGATTTCTATTTATAGAATCCATTATTGAGCACCAAGGCAACATATATGTTGCAAAGGACCACCAAAACTTGTCGTATTCAATCAATAAGAATTGAGAGTGAAATCACACTTGTTAAATGAAAGTAGTCAGCTATCAAAGATGTAACTCGATGTGTGATCAATGAACAAGAAGTTGAATCAAACTCACATGACAAACTAACCTATATCTACTTGTATTTCGCTTGAAGTGTTGCAAATATGGATTTGTGAATCCAAGTATTCTCGAAAGCATAACATGATATATGTTAAATGAACTACGTTTACAAAATCACTAAATAGATATAGATCTCGAATCGTAAGGCTTATCTTATCGTAACATCCTTCAATCCTATGGAGTTGTGATTTTGTAACATTCTAAACACACTCCGGGAGTAATTTGATCAACTACTACCATAATGATCACTAAAATCACAATAAATAATGAAAAATGAAATATATGTATATATTACTTAAACCAGAACCAAAACTGAAAACCAGACCACTCAACCCACCTTGAATTCGATTCACTGCTCTTAAACTCATCCAAAATACTCCACCTCCCTCTTTAAGCCCCTCTTGCCTAGAAAATCGACTAAAACGAATCAAAGCGAGAAGTCTATTTATAGAATCCATTATTGAGCACCAAGGCAACATATATGTTACAAAGGACCAGAAAACTTGTCATATTCATTCAAGAAGATTGAGAGTCAAATCACACTTATCAAATGAAAGTAGACAGCTATCAAAGACATAACTCGATGTGTGATCCATGAAAAAAAAGTTGAATCAAACTCACACGACCATCTAAACTAGATCTACTTGTATTTCGCTTGAAGTGGTGCAAATACGGATTTGGGAACCCAAGTATTCTCGAAAGCATAACATGATACATGTTAAATGAAATGCGTTTACAAAAACACTAAATAGATATAGATCTTTAATGGTAAGGCTTATCATATCGTAACGTCCTTCAATCTTATGGAGTTGTGATTTTGTAACCTTTTAAATACACTCTCAGACTAACTTGATCAACTATTACCATAACGATCACTAAAATCACAATAAATAATGAAAAGTGAAATATATGTATATATTATCTAAACAAGAACCAAAACTGAACACAAGACCACTCAACCCACCCTTGAATTCGATTCACTGTTCTCAAACTCATCCAAAATACTCCACCACGCTATTTAAGCCCCTCTTGCCTAGATAATCAACTAAAATGAATCAAAGCGAGAACTCTATTTATTGATTCCATTATTGAGCACCAAAGCAACATATATGTTGCAAAGGACCAGCAAACTTGTCGTTTTCATTCAATAAGAATTGAGAGTCCAATCACACTTGTCGAATGAAAGTAGTCAGCGATCAAAGATGTAACTCGATGTGTGATCAATGAACAAGAAGTTGAATCAAACTCACACGACAAACTAACCTATATCTACTTGTATTTCGCCTGAGGTGTTGCAAATATGGATTTGTGAATCCAAGTATTCTCGAAAGCATAACATGATATATGTTAAATGAACTACGTTTACAAAAACACTAAGTAGATATAGATCTTGAATGGTAAGGCTATCTTATCGTAACATCCTTCAATCCTATGGAGTTGTGATTTTGTAACCTTCTAAACACACTCCGGGAGTAATTTGATCAACTATTACCATAACGATCACTAAAATCACAATAAATAATGAAAAATGAAATATATTTATATATTTTTTAAACCGGAACCAAAACTGAACACAAGACCACTCGACCCACCTTGAATTCGATTCACTGCTCTTAAACTCATCCAAAATACTCCACCACCCTCTTTAAGCCCCTCTTGCCAAGAAAATCGATTAAAATGAATCAAAACGAGATTTCTATTTATAGAATCCATTATTGAGCACCAAGGCAACATATATGTTGCAAAGGACCAGCAAACTTGTCATATTCATTCAATAAGAATTGAGAGTGCAATCACACTTGTCAAATGAAAGTAGTTAGCTATCAAAGATGTAACTCGATGTGTGATCAATGAACAAGAAGTTGAATCAAACTCACACGACAAACTAACCTATATCTACTTGTATTTCGCTTGAGGTGTTGCAAATATGGATTTGTGAATCCAAGTATTCTCGAAAGCATAACATGATATATGTTAAATGAACTACATTTACAAAATCACTAAATAGATATAGATCTCGAATCGTAAGGCTTATCTTCTCGTAACATCCTTCAATCCTATGGAGTTGTGATTTTGTAACCTTCTAAACACACTCCAGGAGTAATTTGATCAACTACTACCATAATGATCACTAAAATCACAATAAATAATGAAAAATGAAATATATGTATATTATTTAAACCAGAACCAAAACTGAACACAAGACCACTCAACCCACCCTTGAATTCGATTCACTGCTCTTAAACTCATCCAAAATACTCCACCTCCCTCTTTAAGCCCCTCTGCCTAGAAAATCGACTAAAACGAATCAAAGCGAGAAGTCTATTTATAGAATCCATTATTGAGCACCAAGGCAACATATATGTTACAAAGGACCAGAAAACTTGTCATATTCATTCAAGAAGAATTGAGAGTCAAATCACACTTATCAAATGAAAGTAGACAGCTATCAAAGACATAACTCGATGTGTGATCCATGAAAAAAAAGTTGAATCAAACTCACACGACCATCTAAACTAGATCTACTTGTATTTCGCTTGAAGTGGTGCAAATACGGATTGGGAACCCAAGTATTCTCGAAAGCATAACATGATACATGTTAAATGAAATGCGTTTACAAAAACACTAAATAGATATAGATCTTTAATGGTAAGGCTTATCATATCGTAACGTCCTTCAATCTTATGGAGTTGTGATTTTGTAACCTTTTAAATACACTCTCAGACTAACTTGATCAACTATTACCATAACGATCACTAAAATCACAATAAATAATGAAAAGTGAAATATATGTATATATTATCTAAACAAGAACCAAAACTGAACACAAGACCACTCAACCCACCCTTGAATTCGATTCACTGTTCTCAAACTCATCCAAAATACTCCACCACGCTATTTAAGCCCCTCTTGCCTAGATAATCAACTAAAATGAATCAAAGCGAGAACTCTATTTATTGATTCCATTATTGAGCACCAAAGCAACATATATGTTGCAAAGGACCAGCAAACTTGTCGTTTTCATTCAATAAGAATTGAGAGTCCAATCACACTTGTCGAATGAAAGTAGTCAGCGATCAAAGATGTAACTCGATGTGTGATCAATGAACAAGAAGTTGAATCAAACTCACACGACAAACTAACCTATATCTACTTGTATTTCGCTTGAGGTGTTGCAAATATGGATTTGTGAATCCAAGTATTCTCGAAAGCATAACATGATATATGTTAAATGAACTACGTTTACAAAAACACTAAGTAGATATAGATCTTGAATGGTAAGGCTTATCTTATCGTAACAACCTTCAATCCTATGGAGATGTGATTTTGTAACCTTCTAAACACACTCCGGGAGTAATTTGATCAACTATTACCATAACGATCACTAAAATTACAATAAATAATGAAAAATGAAATATATTTATATATTTTTTAAACCGGAACCAAAACTGAACACAAGACCACTCGACCCACCCTTGAATTCGATTCACTGCTCTTAAACTCATCCAAAATACTCCACCACCCTCTTTAAGCCCCTCTTGCCAAGAAAATCGATTAAAATGAATCAAAACGAGATTTCTATTTATAGAATCCATTATTGAGCACCAAGGCAACATATATGTTGCAAAGGACCAGCAAACTTGTCATATTCATTCAATAAGAATTGAGAGTGCAATCACACTTGTCAAATGAAAGTAGTTAGCTATCAAAGATGTAACTCGATGTGTGATCAATGAACAAGAAGTTGAATCAAACTCACACGACAACTAACCTATATCTACTTGTATTTCGCTTGAGGTGTTGCAAATATGGATTTGTGAATCCAAGTATTCTCGAAAGCATAACATGATATATGTTAAATGAACTACATTTACAAAATCACTAAATAGATATAGATCTCGAATCGTAAGGCTTATCTTCTCGTAACATCCTTCAATCCTATGGAGTTGTGATTTTGTAACCTTCTAAACACACTCCAGGAGTAATTTGATCAACTACTACCATAATGATCACTAAAATCACAATAAATAATGAAAAATGAAATATATGTATATATTATTTAACCAGAACCAAAACTGAACACAAGACCACTCAACCCACCCTTGAATTCGATTCACTGCTCTTAAACTCATCCAAAATACTCCACCTCCCTCTTTAAGCCCCTCTTGCCTAGAAAATCGACTAAAACGAATCAAAGCGAGAACTCTATTTATAGAATCCATTATTGAGCACCAAGGCAACATATATGTTACAAAGGACCAGAAAACTTGTCATATTCATTCAAGAAGAAGTGAGAGTCAAATTACACTTATCAAATGAAAGTAGACAGCTATCAAAGACATAACTCGATGTGTGATCCATGAAAAAAAAGTTGAATCAAACTCACACGACCATCTAAACTAGATCTACTTGTATTTTGCTTGAAGTGGTGCAAATACGGATTTGTTAACCCAAGTATTCTAGAAAGCATAACATGATACATCTTAAATGAAATGCGTTTACAAAAACACTAAATAGATATAGATCTTGAATGGTAAGGCTTATCATATCGTAACATCCTTCAATCCTATGGAGTTGTGATTTTGTAACCTTTTAAATACACTCTCAGACTAACTTGATCAACTATTACCATAACGATCAGTTAAATCACAATAAATAATGAAAAGTGAAATATATGTATATATTATTTAAACCAGAACCAAAACTGAACACAAGACCACTCAACCCACGCTTGAATTCGATTCACTGTTCTCAAACTCATCCAAAATACTCCACCACGCTATTTAAGCCCCTCTTGCCTAGATAATCAACTAAAATAAATCAAAGCGAGAACTCTATTTATTGATTCCATTATTGAGCACCAAAGCAACATATATGTTGCAAAGGACCAGCAAACTTGTCGTTTTCATTCAATAAGAATGAGAGTCCAATCACACTTGTCGAATGAAAGTAGTCAGTGATCAAAGATGTAACTCGATGTGTGATCAATAAACAAGAAGTTGAATCAAACTCACACGACAAACTAACCTATATCTACTTGTATTTCGCCTGAGGTGTTGCAAATATGGATTTGTGAATCCAAGTATTCTCAAAAGCATAACATGATATATGTTAAATGAACTACGTTTACAAAAACACTAAGTAGATATAGATCTTGAATGGTAAGGCTTATCTTATCGTAACATCCTTCAATCCTATGGAGTTGTGATTTTGTAACCTTCTAAACACACTCCGAGAGTAATTTCATCAACTATTACCATAATGATCACTAAAATTACAATAAATAATGAAAAATGAAATATATGTATATTATTTAAACCAGAACCAAAACTGAACACAAGACCACTCGACCCACCCTTGAATTCGATTCACTGCTCTTAAACTCATCCAAAATACTCCACCACCCTCTTTAAGCCCCTCTTGCCTAGAAAATCGATTAAAATGAATCAAAGCAAGAATTCTATTTATAGAATCCACTATTGAGCACCAAGGCAACATATATGTTGCAAAGGACCAGCAAACTTGTCGTATTCATTCAATAAGAATTGAGAGTGAAGTCACACTTGTCGAATGAAAGTAGTCAGCTATCAAAGATGTAGCTCGATGTGTGATCAATGAAAAAGAAGTTGAATCAAACTCACACAACAAACTAACCTATATCTACTTGTATTTCGCTTGAAGTGTTGCAAATATGGATTTGTGAATCCTAGTATTCTCGAAAGCATAACATGATACATGTTAAATGAACTACGTTTAGAAAAACACTAAGTAGATATAGATCTTGAATGGTAAGGCTTATCTTATCGTAACATCCTTCAATCCTATGGAGTTGTGATTTTGGAATCTTCTAAACACACTCTCGGACTAACTTGATCAACTACTACCATAACGTAACTAAAATCACAATAAATAATGAAAAACGAAATATATGTATATAGAATTTAACTGGATCCAAAATTGAACAAAAGACCACTCGACCCACCCTTGAATTTGATTGACTGCTCTCCAACTCATGCAAAATATTCCACCACCATCTTTAAGCCCCTATTGCCTAGAAAATCGACTAAAACGAATCAGAGCGACAACTCTATTTATAGAATCCAATATTGAGAGCCAACGCAACATATATGTTGCAAAGGACCAACAAACTTGTCGTATTCATTCAATAAGAATTGAGAGTCAAATCACACTTGTCGAATGAAAGTAGACAGCTATCAAAGATGTAACTCGATGTGTGATCCATGACCAAAAAGTTGAATCAAACTCACACGACCATCTAAACTAGATCTACTTGTGTTTCGGTTGAAGTGGTGCAAATACGGATTTTTGAACCCGAGTATTCTCAAAAGCATAACATGATACATGTTAAATGAAATACGTTTACAAAAACACTAAATAGATATAGATCTTGAATGGTAAGGCTTATCTTATCGTAACAACCCTCCATCCTATGGAGTTGTGATTTTGTAACCTTCTAAACACACTCCCGTAGTAATTTGATCAACTATTACCATAATGATCACTAAAATCACAATAAATAATGAAAAATGAAATATATGTATATATTATTTAAACCAGAACTAAAACTGAACACAAGACCACTCGACCCACCCTTGAATTCGATTCACTGCTCTCAAACTCATCCAAAATACTCCACCACCCTCTTTTGAGCCCCTCTTGCCTATAAAATCGATTAAAATGAATCAAAGCGAGAACTCTATTTATAGAATCCATTATTGAGCACAAAGGCAACATATATGTTGCAAAGGACCAGCAAACTTGTCGTATTCATTCAATAAGAATTGAGAGTCCAATCACACTTGTCGAATGAAAGTAGTCAGCTATCAAAGATGTGTGATCAATGAACAAGAAGTTGAATCAAACTCACACGAGAAACTAACCTATATCTACTTGTATTTCTCTTGAAGTGTTGCAAATATGGATTTGTGAATCCTAGTATTCTCGAAAGCATAACATGATATATGTTAAATGAACTACGTTTACAAAAACACTAAGTAGATATAGATCTTGAATGGTAAGGCTTATCTTATCGTAACATCCTTCAATCCTATGGAGTTGTGATTTTGTAATCTTCTAAACACACTCTCGGACTAACTTGATCAACTACCACCATAACGTAACTAAAATCACAATAAATAATAAAAAATGAAATATATGTATATATTATTTAAACCAGAACCAAAACTGAATACAAGACCACTCGACCCACTCTTGAATTCGATTCACTACTGTCGAACTCATGCAAAATACTCCACCACCCTCTTTAAGCCCCTCTTGCCTAGAAAATCGACTAAAATGAATCAAAGCGAGAACTCTATTTATAGAATCCATTATTGAGCACCAAGGAAACATATATGTTGCAAAGGACCAGCAAACTTGTCGTATTCATTCAATAAGAATTGAGAGTGCAATCACACTTGTCGAATGAAAGTAGACAGCTATCAAAGATGTAACTCGAGGTGTGATCCATGAACAAAAAGTTGAATCAAACTCACACGACCATCTAAACTAGATCTACTTGTGTTTCGGTTGAAGTGGTGCAAATACGGATTTGTGAACCCGAGTATTCTCGAAAGCATAACATTATACATGTTAAATGAAATACGTTTATAAAAACACTAAGAAGATATAGATCTTGATGGTAAGGCTTATCTTATCGTAACAACCTTCAATCCTATGGAGTTGGGATTTTGTAACCTTCTAAACACACTCCAGGAGTAATTTGATCAACTATTACCATAATGATCACTAAAATCAAAATAAATAATGAAAAATGAAATATATTATATATTATTTAAACCGGAACCAAAATTGAACACAAGACCACTCGACCCCCCCCTTAAATTCGATTCACTACTCTCAAAATCATTCAAATTACTCCACCACCATCTTTTAGCCCATGTTGCCTAGAAAATGGACTAAAATGAATCAAAGCGAGAACTCAATTTATAGAATCCATTATTGAGCACCAAGGCAACATATACAAAGGACCAGCAAACTTGCGATATTCATTCAATAAGAATTGAGAGTTCAATCTCACTTGTCGAATCAAAGTAGTCAGCTATCAAAGATGTAACTTGATATGTGATCAATCAACAAGAAGTTGAATCAAACTCACACGACAAACTAACCTATATCTACTTTTATTTCGCTTGAAATAGTGCAAATATGTTTTTGTGAATCCAAGTGTTCTCCAAAGCATAACATGATATATGTTAAATGAAATGCATTAACAAAAACACAAAATAGATATACATCTTGAATGGTAAGGCTTATCTTATCGTAACATCCTTCAATGCTATGGAGTTGTAATTTTGTAATCTTCTACACACACTCTCGGACTAACTAGATTATTTACTACCATAACGTAACTAAAATCACAATAAATAATGAAAAATGAAATATATGTATATAGTATTTAACCGGATCCAAAATTGAACAAAAGACTACTCGACCCACCCTTGAATTAGATTGACTGCTCTCCAACTCATCCAAAATACTCCACCACCTTCTTTAAGCCCCTATTGCCTAGAAAATCAACTAAAACGAATGAGAGCGACAACTCTATTTATATAATCCAATATTGAGAGCCAACGCAACATATATGTTGCAAAGGACTAACAAACTTGTCGTATACATTCAATAAGAATTGAGAGTCAAATCACACTTGTCGAATGAAAGTAGATAGCTATCAAAGATGTAACTCGATGTGTGATCCATGAACAAAAAGTTGAATCAAACTCACACGACCATCTAAACTAGATCTACTTGTATCTCGGTTGAAGGGGTGCAAATACGGATTAGTGAACCCAAGTATTCTCGAAAGCATAACATGATACATGTTAAATGAAATACGTTTACAAAAACACTAAATAGATATAGATCTTGAATGGTAAGACTTATCTTATCGTAACAACATTCAATCCTATGGAGTTGTGATTTTGTAACCTTCTAAACACACATCGGGAGTAATTTGATCAACTATTACCATAATGATCACTAAAATCACAATAAATAATGAAAAATGAAATATATGTATATATTATTTAAACCAGAACCAAAATTGAACACAAGACCACTCGACCGACCCTTGAATTCGATTCACTGCTCTTAAACTCATCCAAAATACTCCACCACCCTCTTAAGCCCCTCTTGCCTAGAAAATTGACTAAATAAAATCAAAGCGAGAATTCTATTTATAGAATCCATTATTGAGCACCAAGGCAACATATATGTTGCAATGGACGAGCAAACTTGTCGTATTCATTAAATAAGAATTGAGAGTCCAATCACACTTGTCGAATGAAAGTAGTCAGCTATCAAAGATGTAACTCGATGTGTGATCAATGAACAAGAAGTTGAATCAAACTCACACGACAAACTAACCTATATCTACTTGTATTTCGCTTGAAGTGTTGCAAACATGGATTTGTGAATCCTAGTATTCTCGAAAGCATAATATGATACATGTTAAATGAACTACGTTTACAAAAACACTAAGTAGATATAGATCTTGAATGGTAAGGCTTATCTTATCGTAACATCCTTCAATCCTATGGAGTTGTGATTTTGTAATCTTCTAAACACACTCTCGGACTAACTTGATCAACTACTACCATAACGTAACTAAAATCACAATAAATAATAAAAAATGAAATATATGTATATAGTATTTAACCGGATCCAAAATTGAACAAAAGACCACTCGACCCACCTTGAATTTGATTGACTGCTCTCCAACTCATCAAAAATACTCCACCACCATCTTTAAGCCCCTATTGCCCAGAAAATAGACTAAAACGAATCAGAGCGACAACTCTATTTATAGAATCGAATATCGAGAGCCAACGCAACATATATGTTGCAAAAGGACCAACAAACTTGTCATATTCATTCAATAAGAATTGAGAGTCAAATCACACTTGTCAAATGAAAGTAGACAGCTATCAAAGATGTAACTCGATGTGTGATCCATGAACAAAAAGTTGAATCAAACTCACACGACCATCTAAACTAGATCTACTTGTATTTCGGTTGAAGTGGTGCAAATACGGATTGTGAACCCAAGTATTCTTGAAAGAATAACATGATACATGTTAAATGAAATACGTTTACAAAAACACTAAATAGATATAGATCTTGAATGGTAAGACTTATCTTATCGTAACAACCTTCAATCCTGTGGAGTTGTGATTTTGTAACCTTCTAAACACACTCCGGGAGTAGTTTGATCAACTATTACCATACTAATCACTAAAATCAAAATAAATAATGAAAAATGAAATATATGTATATATTATTTAAACCAGAACCAAAACTGAACACAAGACCACTCGACCCACCCTTGAATTCGATTCACTGCTCTCGAACTCATCCAAAATACTCCACCACCCTCTTTAAGCCCCTCTTGCCTAGAAAATCGACTAAAATGAATCAAAACGAGAACTCTATTTATAGAATCCATTATTGAGCACCAAGGAAACGTATATGTTGCAAAGGACCAGCAAACTTGTGTATTCATTCAATAAGAATTAAGAGTCAAATCACACTGTCAAATGAAAGTAGTCAACTATCAAAGATGTAACTGATGTGATCAATGAACAAGAAGTTGAATCAAACTCACTTGACAAACTAACCTATATCTACTTGTATATCGCTTGAAGTGGTGCAAATACGGATTTGTGAATACAAGTATTCCCGAAAGCATAACATGATACATGTTAAATGAAATACGTTTACAAAAACATTAAATAGATATAGATGTTGAATGGTAAGGCTTGTCTTATCGTAACAACCTTCAATCCTATGGAGTTATGATTTTGTAACCTTCTAAACACACTCCGGGAGTAATTTGATCAACTATTACCATAACGATCACTAAAATCAAAATAAATAATGAAAAATTGAAATATATTTATATATTATTTAAACCGGAACCAAAATTGAACATAAGACCACTCGACCCACCCTTGAATTCGATTCGCTACTCTCAAAATCATTCAAATTACTTTACCACCCTCTTTTAGCCCATGTTGCCTAGAAAATGGACTAAAATGAATCAAAGCGAGAACTCTATTTATAGAATCCATTATTGAGCACCAAAGCAACATATATGTTGCAAAGGACCAGCAAACTTGCGGTATTCATTCAATAAGAATTGAGAGTCCAATCACACTTGTCGAATGAAAGTAGTCAGCTATCAAAGATGTAACTCGATATGTGATCAATCAACAAGAAGTTGAATCAAACTCACACGACAAACTAACCTATATCTACTTTTATTTCGCTTGAAGTAGTGCAAATACTCCACCACCATCTTTAATCCACCCTTGAATTCGATTAACTACTCTCAAACTCATCCAAAATACTCCACCACCATCTTTAATCCCCTCTTGCCTAGAAAATCGACTAAAATTAATCAAAGCGAGAACTCTATTTATAGAAGCCATTATTGAGCACCCATGCAACATATATGTTGCAAAGTACCAACAAACTTGTCGTATTTCTTCAATAAGAATTGAGAGTCAAATCACACTGTCAAATGAAAGTAGTCAACTATCAAAGATGTAACTTGATGTGTGATCAATGAACAAGAAGTTGAATCAAACTCACTTGACAAACTAACCTATATCTACTTGTATATCGCTTGAAGTGGTGCAAATACGGATTGTGAATCCAAGTATTCCCGAAAGCATAACATGATACATGTTCAATGAAATACGTTTACGAAAACATTAAATAGATATAGATGTTGAATGGTAAGGCTTGTCTTATCGTAACAACCTTCAATCCTATGGAGTTGTGATTTTGTAACCTTCTAAACACACTCCGGGAGTAATTTGATCAACTATTACCACAACGATCACTAAAATCACAATAAATAATGAAAAATGAAATATATTTATATATTTTTTAAACCGGAACCAAAACTAAACACAAGACCACTCGACCCACCCTTGAATTCGATTCACTTCTCTCAAACTCATCCAAAATACTCCACCACTATCTTAAGGCCTTCTTACCTAGAAAATCAACTAAAATTATTCAAAGCGAGAACTCTATTTATAGAATCCATTATTGAGCACCCTTGCAACATATATGTTGCAAAGGACCAATAAACTTGTCGTATTTATTTAATAAGAATTGAGAGTCAAATCACACTTGTCGAATGAAAGTAGTCAGCTATCAAAGATGTAAATCGATGTGTGATCAATGAACAAGAAGTTGAATCAAACTCACACGACAAACTAACCTATATCTACTTTTATTTTGCTTGAAGTAGTGCAAATACAGATTTGTGAATCAAGGTATACTCGAAAACATAACATGATATATGTTAAATGAAATACGTTAACAAAAACAATAAATTGATATAGATTTTGAATGGTAAGGCTTATTGTTGGGTGCAGATAGTATATATATTTTGATAAAGATTTATCACACAGATTCAGTTTTAGTTGGTTATTAATAATACAAAACCACACAGACAAAAGGCAAGTATACCTGTCGTGTGGTAATATAGTGTTGGTAAGAACCGAGTATCAATCCGTGGACACACCTAGCCTACTCAACAAAGTTGATGTTTGACTATTAGATTTGGTTTTTGTCAAAGAAAATAATAATTTGTATTAGAAAGATTTTTAGGATTTAAATTAAATAAAAATAGAAAGAAAGTAAACTAAGAATTGAAGGGTTTGGATTTAAAACCAGGGAATAAAAGTTATCATCCTAATTAGATTCCACTTATGTAACTGTGATGAATTGGTGGTGTGATTTAAAGATATGGGTTAATGTGATTATGTTAATGTTTATAAAGATGAGCTGACGCGATTTCTCGTCTATCCTGCTGCCGTAGTGACTCGATCCTATCAGGCTGAGAGTAAGCTCAGATCAAAGCCCTAGTAATGTAGGTAAATCTTTTGTGACCTATATGACATACGATTTCTGAAAACATAATTTAATGTCAAAAAGAGAGTTGATCAGTTCCTTCCTAACATACCATTAATTTTAGAAAACCGTAACAATTACTGATGTTTCCGAACAAATAAAAGGGAACCCGCAAATGATCAGAAAGTTAAAGTGATATGATTTCTAATAACCATTTCTAGTTCATTAGCCATGGATTTATAATGAAGACCGGTTTCGCGAATGAAAGTTAATCATATAGTTTTTCAACTTTGTATGACGATCACAATCACAAACCATAAATTTATAACTTCTCGTTCAAATGTAGATGCTACCCATCAATAGTTTTCCCAAGACCACCATAACATTAACATAAAATTTATCACACCATTAGTTCATCACAAATTACATAAGTTTCATCCGATTAGGATGGTAAAAAGAGTTTAGCTCATAATGAGCTTGAACATAACAACATATAACAAAGAAGATAGATATGTAATCATCGGTGAAATGGAAAAATCAAACCGATAATCCACAATGGATGGCGTTTAGATGATTCCGAGCTTCTTCCAAGTGTTGTATTTACCTCACGAGCCTCCAAATGATCTTGAAGTCTTGATTCCCGAGAGAGTTTTGCAGAGTAACTCTCCCCAAAGCTTCCAAAAATGGTGAACTTAGGCTTCTATTTATAGGCTTTCCGGAGTGTTAAGCACGGCCCCGTGCTAGTACAATGCTTACGAAAGTTGGTCGGCTCGTACATGTAGGTTGTGTCGGGCACGGCCCCGTGCTAAATGGGGCACGTCCCTATGTTGGAGGTGGGGCACGGCCCCATGCCTAAAAGGCATGGTCCCTTGTCTACTTTTAGGGAACAGTACTTTTGTCCTTGTCAGATGTCCAAACACAGGGGTGTGTTAATTTAGCACGGGGTGTGTTTCTGGCAAAGCATTGAGGCGCGTGCTTAAGAGGCACGGTCCCATGCTTGGACTCCAAAGCTCAGATTACTTCAGTTTCTTGCTAAATAGCTTCTTTTGTCCAACTTGCTCTTTTTTAAGTACATTTTCATCATTTTAAGGAAGATATTAAGGAATAATTGATGTGCTTTTGATAGGATTTTTATGTCTAATTTGGAGCACATCAAACATCCCCACACTTGAACTTTGCTTGTCCTCAAGCAAAAATCACTTAAAATGACAAATCCACCAAAACCAATAAAACAAATTATAAACATGTCTTTCAAGAATACGCAAGTAAACATTATTTTCATCCAAATATAAATATTCTAAGCATATGTAATATGATATCATAGCAAGCAATAGGTTAGTAAAGATTATAATCATGCAAAAATCCACAATGCACTCACACTCGGCTCAATATATGGAGTCATAATCAAGAATAAATATGACTAATACACTCAATTACCTAGTATGAATATGTGTGAAATCATATGCTTGTTAAGGGATCAAATCTCCACCTATTTAGATATTTACTTGCATAAATCATTAGGTCTTTGATGGGTTGTAATTTGGCTCGGGCTCGGGTATGGAATATTTGGAAAAAGTGGTTAATTGCTAAAGACAACGGTCTTGGCTTATTTTTCTAACATAAACTACAAGGAAAGCAATAAAGTTTCCCTATACAATACTTCAAGCTAGAAGGGATATGCTAGCTTGAGGACCCGTTTAAGGTCAGATTGTCAAGACCGTATTTTGCTTTCAAGAATCGTACTTCATCTTTTCCCCAAAGATACACAAAACTTTCCTTTCTCAAGGATCGTTCGGCTTGAAGCCTAATACCGACTCAAGATTAGTTCTGTGTATTCGTATTGAGATTCAGTTTGATTCTTTTTGCATTTTCCATTATGAGACCAATTTCCACTTCGGCATCTTTCATCTTTCATATTTTTTTCCCGTCTCTTTATAGCACTTTTTGAAATTCCACAAAATGGTGGAACTTGTTCCTTTTCGCCATTCTTTCTTGCGTCAAACGTGAGATTGAAAATTTGTTCGCAGATTTTCGGGGAAAGTCCGGTTTTTGTGTGATGAAGGAAACAAAGCAAATTGAAATCAAAAGAATGCATTCTAGTTCTTTAAGGTTTTCCGGTAAAAGACCAATTTTTTTATAAGCCAAAACGTGTCTTTAACGAAAACGGTTTTTGTAGAAGGCTTTTGGTTAAGTGACTTGGTGGCTTGGGTGATTGAAAGAAAAAAACGTTCAAGCTCAACGGGGCTCACTATGGTTGATGTTTGGGTAAGGAAAGTTAAAGACAATAGTTGGGGCTCAAATGGTTAAGGTTTCCTAGTGCCTAACTCATTTTAGGCAACAAATACTAATTAAGGTCTTGAAATGTATACCCAAAGCAAGTTCTAATTACACGTATCATATGGCACCCTCAATTAAATCCAGAATGAAAGTAGAATTGCAATTTGCAAAAGTTGTTTAAGGCTCAAAAATAAACTCACATATGAATGGAATTGGGTACAAGTGCTTCATTTTACATGATTAAATATTTTACTAGATTAGATTATTGCTTTTAAGGATATCACAAAAAACATTTTCAATTTTATTTGGATGTCATGAGTTTACTTCTTTATTTCCCGAAAATGTATATTTATAATTTGGTTATCAAAAATTTATTTTTGGCTTCTTGTCACAAAAATTACTTGGTAAGCGATCTTCTCTTAAAAGTTTTAAATTTGGACCTTTTTAGCAAAGTCAAATGCATTACTCCCATCCTCGCACTTAAAATTCACATTATCCTCAATGTGATTAATATAATCAAGATCGAGAAAGGGTAATGAAATAACTCCCCTAAAAATGATGAAATTTTCAGTTGTGTTTGGTTGGCCTCGTGTTGTTAGAATCCTCGGTATCACCAGAAATGTCACCAATTATTAAAAGCATTAAAGTACTAAACACACAAAATAAAAACAAAACGACATAAATTAAAAGATAGATTGGCACAAAACAACTGTGCCGGATCCCCGAAAATGATACGGTTTTCAAGGGCTTTGTGGCGGAATATCCCCCACTCATGGTACATTCAGTTCCTGATGTACGTGACATCATTACAGAGGTCATCGACCCGGGAGTGCAGACTTTCGACTCGGTTGAAGGCTTGTTGGGCATATTCAAATGCTCACCTTGCATGGTCGCTGGTTGTTTGTATTGACTCGTAAAGGTCTAACATGTCGTCGGGAATTCCCTTGTGCGAGAACTTGAAGATCCAGCTCCGGCTCCTTCCGACTGTATTGGCATGTCGAGATCCATAATTATTTTTTCAGTGTCTGCCGGATCCCAGATTTGTCCCTTCTTATCCATGAATCTTGGCTGCCCATTTGGGAGGCTTGTCACCATGTACATACTTGTGCAAATACTCAAGTCTAACAGTCCTGGCATCACTCCTTCAGTTCCCTCAGTGTTATAACCATAGCTTTCATATAAGTTCAAAAATCCATCTTCCTCCAAACATAGGTGTTGGAGCACCTGCAATCGTATTCCTGGAAAAAAGATTACAAAACAAATACCCAATATTACATGGCAATTGATTAACCATACAATATAAAATGAACAAGTCCCTCAAGTTAACAACTCCCTCACTTTGACCACGAGCTGTTATGGAATGACTAAGTAACGATGAATATATCGCAGCAGCGGGTCTCGTATCTCTGCTTTTTGTTTTACTCGAGTTGAACCCTCCAGTTCCAATCCGCTCCCAAAATGCTTTCCTCATTGCACCACTTTTCGTGTCTTTACTTTCCTCGTCCGGGAAAGTATGGTATGCCGACATTCCAGATACTGCTTCCTCCTCCATTTCCTGTTCCGTGTAGATCCCGAGATACACACCGAACAAGGCAATGGATGTTTTGTGCCAATGCCCAGCAAGTCTGAATGAAACTGCATTATTATCCCAAGGATCAGAGTATTTCATGCTAAATTTGAAAGATGCTAAAAATTCAAGAGTTAGTTCATAAACAGAAGGTCTATTGGACACTCAATAATGTGTTGTATCTTTCTAGCTATCTGACTGCCGCTATTGTTTCTTCATCTGCTTGTAAATGGGGTCTTTCGACCCTTTGTAGCAGCCTTTGAAGTCTCTCATGACACCATCTCTCGTGACTCTCTTCCAAACGTAAGTAGGGATGATTCATGATCCTGAAATTTCAAAAATATGTTAATCTATACAAAACCAATTTCTTGGGGCAGTTTCATGATGTTAGTGAAAATCATGTGTTTTTCAAGACATAACATCATAATGATTCAACTCATGTTCAAAAATGGTTTAAAAGTTTATCATCCAAGGAAAAAATTTTGAACATGGGGGTGCGTTTTATGAAACGTGGGGGTGCGTTTTATGAAACGTGGGGGTGCGGTAAACATGGTAAGGTATGGAATCGTGACTCGAGCACGCGTGGTTATGTTTGTAAATCGTTGATTAAGCATGAGTTTAACATTTTCTTGCTTTAAAAATCAAAGATTGTACGTTTAACATTTTAGTCATTTGTTAATAATTCAAGATACCCAAAATATATTTTATGTTTATTACCACTTGGGAACTCTTGAACATGATTAACAAATATTTCACCACGAATAATGAAAACAGTCTTGTTAATGATAAAAGAAAACAAACTAATTAGCTAACTAAACAAACTAATAACTAACAAAACATACTAATTAACACTAATCTACTTACAAGAATAAACATGAACAAGTAGGTTGAAAGTATTCATCATTCCATGAAACGTTTAAGAACAAGTCTTTACATATAATGCTAGGATTTTGGTTGTTTAGAGACCTAATCACCTAACTACATGTAAATGAGTTTCATAATCAAAGGAATTAGTACACTAAGCTTTTGTTCAAACACTCTTGAAAGAACTCTTGAAAAGATGAAAGAAAAATGGAAAACAAGATGAAAATGAGAGTGGATACGACTTCGCAGGCAATTGAGGTCGGTATTTATCATGCAAAATTGAAGAGGAACAAGACAAAAGGCTAAAAATGTCAGCTTGTGTCATTTTTTTTTCGAACATGGGGGCGTGCTTATTTGAGCACGGGGTCGTGTTCATGTATTGTTGGGTGGTTTCAGTCTTTTGTTGTTCCGTTTTTCAGTTTCGCGCGTTATGTAATTTTCCCGGTTAAGTTTTACCACTTTCAAATCATCAGAAAAGATACGAAAAAAGTCCTAGAGTTAAATAACACAAGCCAAAATGAAAACTACATTTCCTAAGGTCCTACGGTTTAAAAACCAAGAATCTAAAACAGCAAAGCCAGACTCTTTAACGCGCAACAGCGCACTTAGCACATCACGAAATGATTCTAAAAGAAACCTCCACACGTTTCATGTGGAAGGTTCAGGATGGGATAGTGAGAAGTGCGGTTACTCAATTCCGCAAGCTGTCGGTTAATGGAAATGAGTTCCTCGCTCATCTGTTGAACTTTTTGGATAAGTTCAGCAAGTGTTGGGATACAGTGAGGTTCATTTCAGTCAATTGTTTGATTAGTTCATGCAGCTTGAAGAATATTCTCGAGTCGTTGGTTCTCGTGTTTCAAAACGTGGTTTCTTCGCAGGATTCCAGTTGGAACTTCCGTGACTTGATTCTTTCATTTTTCAGATTTTTATAAACAGAAGTGAGTGTGATAAAAGAATGGAACAAGTGTGGTATTTATATACAGGTCGTGGAAAGTGGACACGGGGGTGTGCTTGGCTAGGCACGGCCTTGTGCCAGAATTCGTCTTAAATTCGACCTGCAACATTCCAGAGTCGTCAGCGGAGATCGTGGAAAGAAATTTGTCAGAGACACGGGGGCGTGCTTGATGAGGAACGGCCCCGTGCTTGTGCTTGTGGGATCCTAAAATTTTTTTAAAAAGTATGAAAATTTTATGTACAGGTGCCGCGTTTAAGTTTCAGGTCTTCGGCATGACCCTTCCCCACACTTAGTTTTCGTCAGGGCGGAGGTGTAATTCCTCCGAGGGAATTTTGGTTGGTCCATCGTTATACGGTTTCAAACGATGACCATTTACTTTGAAACTTAAACCTTCGTGGTTATAAATTTCAACGGCACCATTCAGAAACAAACGTAAACGAGAGTTATACAATAAGACACGTTCTCCCACATGGAATCGTTTTGTGTTCTTTAATCGAGCGTCTTGGAATTTCCTTGTCTTTTCTTTGTAAACCCTAGCGTTTTCGTATGCTTGTTTTCTCAATTCCTCCAATTCGTGGATTTGTAGGAATCGATTCATTCCTGCAAGGTCTTGGTCCAGGTTTGTTGCTTTGAGTGCCCAAAAGTCTTGTGCTCTAGTTCCACAGGTAGGTGACACGACTTCCCATAAGCTAGTTTAAACGGTGTTGTGCCGATGGGAGTCTTATAGGCTGTTCGAAAAGCCCATAATGCATCATCTAACTTGATAGACCAGTCCTTGTGATTTTGACCTATAGTTTTCTCAAGGATTCGTTTGATGCCTCGGTTAGTGACTTCAGCTTGCCCATTCGCTTGTGGATGGTAAGCAGTTGTAAAGCGATGGTGAACTCCATAACGCGCCATTGCTTGTTCGAGCTGATTGTTATAGAAATGAGTTCCTCGGTCATTAATTAGAGCTTGGGGGGCACCGAAACGAGAAAATAGTTTTTTAAGGAATTTGACAATGTTTCAGACATCATTCGTAGGTAGGGCTTGAGCTTGAGCCCATTTTGAAACATAATCAACTGCTACCAAGATGTAACGATTGCCAAATGACACCGGGAATGGCCCCATGAAATCAATACCCCATATATCAAATATCTCACATACTTGAACTGGTTTTTGAGGCATCTCATCCCGTGTTGAGATATTGGTTGCTCTTTGACATGCATCACAGGTACATACCATGTTGTGATCATCTTTGAAGATCGTGGGCCAGTAAAATCCAGAGTCAAATACTTTCTTAGCTATTAAGGTTGCTCCATGGTGTCCTCCGGTGGGTCCTTCATGACAGTGCCTTAGAATTTGTTCTGCTTCACTTCCGTATACGCATCTTCGAATGAGTTGGTCTGCACCGATTCCGAATAGATACGGGTCTTCCCAATAGTAATGTTTGATATCAGTAAATAACTTCTTCTTTTGTTGTTAAGTCATTCCTTTGAGAAGGATTCTGCTTGCTAAGTAATTTGTAAAATCAGCAAACCAAGGATGTTCATCGATTGAGGATTGAATGCGCATAAGGAATTTGTGAGGAAAGTTGTCATTTATTATGGCTTCCTCAGTTTGTGAAGGACTTGAATCCTCAAGACGCGAGAGATGATCAGCCGCTAGATTTTCTGCTCCCTTTTTATCACGAATTTTGATGTCAAATTCTTGAAGTAGAAGGATCCAACTAATCAATCTTGGCTTTGTATCTTGTTGTTGAACAAATAACGAAGGGCTGCATGATCGGTGTAAACAATTGTTTTCGAAAGGATGAGATACGAGCGGAATTTGTCAAATGGGAAAACTACCACAAGAAGTTCTTTTTCGGTGGTGGTGTAGTTTTCTTGTGCATCGTTAAGGGGTTTGCTCGTATAATGAATTGGGTGAAATTGCTTGTCTTTCCTTTGTCCTAATACGGCTCCTACCGTGAAATTGCTTGCGTCGCTCATGAGTTCAAATGGTAGTGTCCAATCTAGGGAAACTATGATTGGAGCGGTTACAAGCCTCTCTTTAAGCAATTTGAATGCATTAATGCATTCATCAGAAAATACGAATTGAGCGTCTTTCTCGAGAAGTTGAGTCATTGGTCTAGCGACTTTTTAGAAATCTTTGATGAAACGATGGTAGAATCCTGCATGACCTAGGAAACTTCTGATATCTTTCATGGTTGTGGGATGTGGAAGTTTAGAAATAGTGTCAACTTTGGCTTCATCGACTTCAAGCCCTGATCGAGAGATTTTGTGTCTTAACACTATTCCTTCCATAACCATGAAGTGGCACTTTTCCCAGTTTAAAACAAGGTTAGAATCTTCACATCTAACCAGCATCTTTTCCAGATTTTCAAGACATTGCTCAAATGAGTTTCCAAAGATGGAGAAATCATCCATGAAAACTTCCACTGAATGTTTAATCATGTCATGAAAAATTGCTACCATGCATCTTTAAAATGTAGTAGGAGCATTACACAATCCAAAGGGCATTCGCCGATAAGCAAATGTGCCATATGGACAGGTGAATGTCGTCTTCTTGATCTTCGGGAGCAATAGGGATTTGAAAATAACCTGAGAAACCATCTAGGAAACAATAGAATATTTTTCCAGATAATCGCTCAAGCATTTGGTCAATGAAAGGAAGAGGGAAGTGATCTTTCCTTGTGGTGTCATTGAGTTTGCGATAGTCTATGCAAACTCTCCATCCAGTAACCGTACGAGTAGGAATAAGCTTATTATTCTCGTTAGTTACAACAGTTATTCCTCCTTTTTGGAACAACTTGGACGGACTGACCCAAGGTGACTCATAAATAGGGTAAATCAAACCGGCATCTAGCAGTTTGATTACTTCTTTCTTCTCCACCTCTTGCATGCTCGGGCTTAAACGTCTTTGAGGTTGAATGACGGATTAAGTTCTCCTCCATCAATATTTTATGAGTGCAAAAGGATGGATTGATTCCCTTGATGTCCATGATTTTCCATGCAATTGCTCGTTTGTGTGCCTTAAGCACATTGAGCAACTTGTTCTTCTCATCAATTGATAAGGCGGATGAGATTATGACAGGAAGTTGAGTTGTGTGTTCAAGAAAAGCATATTCGAGATGAGATGGAAGTTCTTTGAGCTCTAAAACTGGAGGGTCTTCTATAGAAGGTTTGGCTTTTGGTTCTAGGTCTTGCTCAATGATCTCAAATGCTTCTTGATGGAATGATGTTTCATCAACTTCAAGTTCTTAAAAGATTTGGTTCTCACAAACGGGTTCGGTGATTTGGACTTCTATTATTTGAGTGTTGCAAGCTTCATTTTGAAGAGTTTTCTCCAAATGACAACTTATGATCGAATCGCAAGCATCAACGTAATAGAGTGAGTCATCATGATGTTGAGGGTGTTTCATGGATTGGCCTATATCAAAAGTTACTTCCTCCTTGTCTACTCTAAGCGTGAGTTTTCCTGTACAAACATCAATAAGGGCTCGAGCAATCGCTAAGAAAGGTCGACCTAGGATAAGTGGAACCTTTTTGTTTTCATCCAAGTCACGGATTACAAAATCAACGGGAAATACGAATTTGTCAATTTTAACTAAGAGATTTTCAATGATGCCCCTCAGATATTTGACAGAACGGTCAGCTAACTGGATGCTCATACGGGTAGGTCTAGGTTCACCTAGGTTTATTTTTCGAAAAAACACATAAGGCATAAGGTTAATGCTTGCACCTAAATCAGCTAACGCGTTACTTACACAAAGATATCCTATTAGGAAAGGTATGGTGAAACTTCCTGGATCAGTCATCTTTTGAGGTAGTTTGTTTTGAAGAACTGCAGAGCATTCCTCATTCAAAACTAAGTGTGATAACTCTTCGAGTTTCTTTTTGTTTGACAAGACACCTTTTAGAAACTTAGCGTAGTTTGGCATTTGTGCTAAGGCCTCCACCAAGGACAAATTGATGTGGAGTTGCTTGAATAACCCAAGGAATTTGCCATATTGTGCCTCCATTCTTTGTTGTCTCAAACGTCCTGGATATGGAGGTGGTGGAACATAAGGTGGTGGCGAAACGTATTTCTTGACTGGTTCTTCAATAACAACAGGTTGCTTTTGCTTATCACTCGCATTACCTGGAGTTTCAGTTTCTACCTCTTCAAGGATAGGTTGTAATGCGGGTGCATCGCCTTGAGTGGTTTTGCCACTCCTGGTGGTGATGGCTTTGACTTGAGCATTAGGGTTTGTTACAGTGTTGCTGCACAAAGCTCCTTGAGGTCTTTCAGATAGCTGTTATGCTATTTGACCTACTTGGTGCTCTATGGTTTGCAATGATGCTTTGTTGCTTTTGATGTCAGCTTCGTTTCTTTGGAACCTCTCCTCATTTCTTCGATCAGATTTCTGGATGTACTCATATGTGGCTTGTGTGGTTAACAACAACTGCTGCAATAAGTCTTCCATTCATCATGCTCCATGGTCTTGGTTACTACTGCTTGGACATTGGTATGGTGGTTTCTGTTGCTGGTAAAGTGGCCTTCGGTTGAATCCAGATGATTGTTGGTTATTACCAGTATCTCTGTAATTCGAGTTGCTTCTCCAATTTGAGTTGTTATTGTATGATTTGTTTGGGCCTCCTACGTAGTCGACATTTCAACCATCATAATGCCTTGTGGGATTCGTTGGTCTTGTGTGAATTTCCACATGTGTTGCATTGTGTTGGAGTTTTCCTTAGCTCGCTTTGCAATTGTTCGAATTTTTTGTTAGAGCTTCTAATTGGGCTGCAATTAGGGTTTCAGAGTCTACTTGATGAATACCTTTAGAACTAGGTTTGCTTCTTAAGGGATTGTAAGCAAAGCTCTTCTTAGCTGCTCTTTTTAAGGCTTGGTATGCTTCTATTGGCGTGACACTTCCGAAATCTCCTCCCGCACTTTGGTTTACCACTGCTTGTGGGCTCCGCTGATTTCATCGTAAAAGGTTTGACACTGCAGCCACAGATCAAGTCCATGATGTGGGCATCTTCGAAGGAGACTTTTATATTTCTCCCATGCTGCGTGTAATGATTCATCGTCATCCTGGCGAAAACTTGTGATGTTGTTTCTTAGTTTGGCAGTGCGATCAGGTGGAAAGTATTTCAAAAGGAATTGTTCAGCGATTTCCGCCCATGTGGTGATGGAACCAGGCGGAAGTGAATCAAGCCATCGATGGCTAGGCCTCGAAGTGAAAATGGAAAAAGTCTTAGTCGAATGGCGTCGTCTGAACAGTTATTGATTTTGAAGGTAGCACAGATATGAAAGAATCGTGATATGTGAGCATTAGGATCTTTGTCTTGTAACCCATGGAACTGAACAGAGTTTTCTACAAGTTGGATAATACTAGACTTAATCTCAAAATTGTTGGCCGCTATTGCTGGTTGGACAACACTAGACTAATAACCATCTATTGACGGTGTGGCATAGTGTGTCATCTTCATTTCCTCGTCTTGGTTATCCATGTCTTCTTCGGATGGTGTATCTTCCAAAATGTCTTCTTCAATGACTGGTGCTGTTTGTTGTGATCTTTTGCTCAATCTTTAACGGAAAAGTCGTTCGGGTTCCGGAAGAGGCGGAACAAGTTCAGAACTAGACAAGTCGGACATACACTAACTTAAAGAAGCATAAACTAACCAAGGCTTAAGATGAATCAGGCAAAAGTAACTAAACTAACTAGGGCAAACTACCTAAAAATAAAAATGAAGTTTAAATAAAAATATATTAACAAGTTATATACAAGATAGTCAAAATTTTAGTTTGTCTTTCAAACTGCCGTGTGTCCCTGGCAACGGCGCCAAAAACTTGATGGGTCCGGATAGTATATATATTTTAATAAAGATTTATCACACAGATTCACTTTTACTTGGTTATTACTAATACTAAACCACACACATAAAAGGCAAGTGTACTTGTCATATGGTATATAGTGTTTCGAGTATCAATCCGTGGACACACCTAGCCTACTCAACAAACTTGATGTTTGACTATTAGATTTAGTTTTTGTCAAAGAAAATGATAATTTGTATTAGAAAGATTTTTAGGATTTAAAAATAAATAAAAATAGAAAGAAAGTAAACAAAGAATTGAAGCGAATCCTAATTAGATTTCACTTATGTAACCGTGATGAATTGGTGGTGTGCTTTAAATATATGGATTAATGTAATTATGTTAATGTTTATAAAGATGAGCTGGCACGATTTCTCATCAATCCTGCTGCCGTAGTGACTTGATCCTGTCAGGCTGAGTTTTACTGCTCAGATCAAAGCCTAGTAATGTAGGTAAATTTTTTGTGACTATTTGACATACGATTTCTGAAAATATAACTTAATATCAAAAAGAGAGTTGATCAGGTTCCTTCCTAACATAACATTAATTTTAGAAAACCGTAACAATTACTAAAGTTTCCGAACAAATAAAAGGGAACACGCAAATGATTAGAAAGTTAAAGTGATATGATTTCTAATAACCATTTCTAGTTCATTAGCCATGGATTTATAATGAAGACCGGTGATGTGCTCCAAATTATACATAAAAATTCTATCAAAAGCACATCAATTATTCCTTAATATCTTCCTTAAAATGATGAAAATGTACTTAAAAGTGTTAAATTGTGTTTTCAGGTGTTTAAAAGGGCAAGATGGACAAAAGGAGCATATTTAACTAGAAATTGAAGCAATCCGAGCTTTGGACTCCAAGCATGGGGTCGTGCCTCATTAAGCACGCCCCCATGCCTTGCCAGAAACACACCCCCGTGCTAAATTAACACACCCCTATGCTTGGACATCTGACAGGACAAAAGTACTGTTCCCTAAAAGTAGACACGGGGTCGTGCCCCACCACCACACGGGGCCATGCCCCATTTATCACGGGGCCGTGCCCGTTAAAACTTGCACGTACGAGCCGACCAACTTTCGTAAGCATTGTACTAGCACGGGGCCGTGTCTTTTAGGCACGGAGCCATGCTGAAACACTCCAGAAAGCCTATAAATAGAAGCCTAAGCTCACCATTTTTGGCAAGCTTTGGTGGGAGAATTACTCTGCTGAATTCTCTCGGGAATCAAAGACTTCAAGGTCATTCGGAGGCTCAGGAGGTGCATACAACACTTGGAAGAAGCTTGGGATCACCTAAACGTCATCCATTATGGATTATCGGTTTGATTGTTCCATTTCACCGATGATCATTTATCTATCTTCTTTGTTATCCGTTCTATGTTAAAGCTCATCATGAGCTAAACTCTATTATCA
Source organism: Flaveria trinervia (assembly GCA_025506515.1). Classification (NCBI taxonomy): domain Eukaryota; kingdom Viridiplantae; phylum Streptophyta; class Magnoliopsida; order Asterales; family Asteraceae; genus Flaveria; species Flaveria trinervia. The sequence goes on from JACCIX010000173.1 coordinate 95,071, forward strand.
TCCTAATCGGATGAAACTTATGTAATTTGTGATGAACTAATGGTGTGATAAGTATTATGTCAATGTTATGGTGGTCTTGGGAAAACTATTGATGGGTAGCATCTACATTTGAACGGGAAGTTATAACTTTATGGTTTGTGATTGTAATTGTCATACAAGGTGGAAAACCGTATGATTAACTTTCATTCGCGAAACCGGTCTTCATAATAAATCCATGGCTAATGAACTAGAAATGGTTATTAGAAATCATATCACTTTAACTTTCTGATCATTTGCGGGTTCCCTTTTATTAGTTCGGAAACTTCAGTAATTGTTATGGTTTTCTAAAATTAATGGTATGTTAGGAAGGAACCTGATCAACTCTCTTTTTAACATTAAATTATGTTTTCAGAAATCGTATGTCAATAGGACACAAAAGATTTACCTACATTACTAGGGCTTTGATCTGAGCAGTAAAATCAGCCTGACAGGATCAAGTCACTAAGGCAGCAGGATAGTCGAGAAATCACGTCGGCTCATCTTTATAAACATTAACATAATCACATCACCTCACCAATTCATCACAATTACATAAGAGGATTCTAATTAGGATGATAACTTTTATTCCCTGATTTTAAATCCAAACGCTTCAATTCTTATTTTACTTCTTTTTATTACTGTTTACTTTTAAACCCTAAAAAATCTTTCCAATACAAAATATCACTTTCTTTAACAAAGCTTCAATTCTTATTTTACTTTCTTTTTATTACTGTTTACTTTTAAACCCTAAAAAATCTTTCCAATACAAAATATCACTTTCTTTAACAAAC